>JAQIWQ010001172.1:0-11780 GCA_034695825.1 Folsomia inoculata
ACGGGAAACCGAGTAATATGGAGAACCCATGCTTGAAGTGAATAGCTGAGGTAGTGGTATCCACCCTCATGCTACAAGGACGTTCATGGCCTAGACTAACTCCGAAATATGGTCAAAAGTGTATTGATTACAGAACTATAAAGTTATGGAACAAATTAACTTCTGATCGAAATAAGTTACTCAGATGATGCAGAAATAAGTTACTCAATGCTTATTGCGCTGTGCAGAGAAGTCATTGTTAAGAAGAGGAGTAACAGGTTCGTTTATTTTTGATTTTTGATGTAGTGTAAGTGGTAGGTTAGAAGGATTGTTACTTTATGGCATGATGTCACTTTATTTGTATATTTCTTAATTATTAGTAGTTTTTAGTTAGCTTATTAAATAATCAGCTATTGTGTCTTGTGTCACGACATTCAGAGCAGTTTGTTAAACTGATACTTGAATACAGGTTGACTTGACTTGACTTGAGTTGGTAGCGAATGAGCTAAAAGGACCGGGTTTGAATGAGAACATTGACAAAATTTTTGCTTGAATTTAGAAATTTTTCAAGGTTTATGTCACATTGACCTAACATCAATTAAACGTTGGTTTACGTTAAATCCATGTGGTATTCACTTTATGCGTGAATATCGTTCTAGCGTTAAAAAAGCGGCCACCTCATTGTGCAGCCATGTTAAGATTTCAATGTCACTGCAACATGTAACTTGTACTGTGCGGTGTCCTTTGTGAATCAACAACGGTTGTGCAGAATTGATATGGTTGATGATATAAAGCTGCTCCAATTCTGATTTATCACCGATCGTTATTTTATTCAGCCGTGGGATTTGGTAGGCACATTAAAAACGCAGCCTCTTTCCTGCAGAACAGCCTACGAAATATTTATAAACTGATTTTTCCACAATATATTGACGGATTGTTCTTTCTTATCAGTTTGCCATTTATATCAGTAAATGATGAGTGGAATTGACGCACGTACATAAATCATCCAAAAGATAAAATACATAATACATAGACATATATCACGGAAGGTTTTGCAGAATCACTGGATGAATTAGATTTTGTTTGCTGTTGAAACTCATAGTTGTAGTCGTGTTTCTGAATTTTCGGTGACACTAACTAATGTCGTCTTCAGTCATTGGGGTACACGACATTGTACAAACCTTACTGAGTGATAGCGCAGGCGGTGGGATTTTGGTACAAGATCATTCGAAATTTGCAGGAATTTTGAATGTTTTGGATTCCAAGTCACAACACTGGAAAGTTTTGTTCAACAATGGAACATACAAATCGTACGATTTAATTCGAGCCTATCTTACCTATTGGATTCAACAACAAGGAGAGGAAGCTACTATTGAAAAATTTTCAGCAACTCTGGCGGACAATAGTTACAAACTAGCTTCTGGTATGTGAGTTTTGCAATGCTTTGTTTTTAAAAACAAATGTTGATTTAAATAAACTGCATAACCAACGTCCCAAACTACTGTCATAATAGAATGTGAATTACCCACATGCATGATTTTGTTCCACACAGCTTTAGCCGTACAGATATTAAATTTTCGTGCCAATTCTTGTACGCTTAAAGCAATAAAACAAGACCGAAAAAGTGGGACTACTTAGGTAATGTAATGGTGGAGTTAAAAGGATAAAATGATATATTTAAAACTAGAAATGTGAAATCAGTGCCCTAGAGGATATCAGTTTGCAATAGGGCCACTAAGCAGGTCGACCTCAAATTAGGTATACAAAGGTATGGCTAGTAGAAGATAAGATTTTATCTTGATTTTAAACACAAAGTAATGTTCTCATTTGTTCTGGTTTTAGTAAACACCCACTATGTGATGGCTTGGTTTCTTTCTATCCACCGCCTACATATCGATTAATTTCAGTAAATTTTACAATTACAACAAATGCACTTCCATAATAATTCACGCGCTGTCACTGTTTGTAGAGAAAAAGCAATGCATAGAGTAGTTCAAGTACGTGTGTCTAACGTAAATTAGTGAGTAGGCAGGGTTCGGAAAATCCCAGGGTTTTATTCTCAAAACTGGTACCCCTAGGTTTTATTATGTTTTATGGGTTTTCCAGGGTTTAAGTCTTTATTACCGAAGGTAAAATATCACCTTCTGCTTGATTATCTGGAAATCTTAATATACTACACGAGACATTTATGGAATATTGTGAGTTGCTATGTATGGCATAATTTCAACAAATTCAAACCATTTGCAGCCAAGAACAAAGACAACCAATTAAATTTATAGTTACTTTCTAAATTGAGCGGGTGTATAACAAACTGTTAATCAATTTTAAATGGCTTGGCATACAGTATCCCAAGGGAATCAAACGCGTAGACTATTTAACGTTTAAAGTTGTTATTTAATCTCTTTAAAGGACGTTGTAGTTAAAAGTATCCATGATGGTTACTGTAGCGGTTTTAACCTTTGATACCATCAAATTTTAGTACCTTACTCGTGACCCGAGTTTCAAGCACTTCAAATGACGGTTCAGAATTTATAATGTCATTGCATAGAGAGTAAATATGATATACGGAGCGATTATTTGAGTACTCTTGCATGTACGAATTGAGACGCATACTCCATATATCCTATATTCTCTTCGCGGTATTATTATGCAGCCAGAACAGGCGCTTGAAAAGAGTCATAACGCGCCTTAGACACCATTATGAACACTTGTAACAGAAGATGTTAATATTTGAAATTTCAGAAGAATTATTGAACAAATTCAACAAAGATTCTTTGATCGTCTGTCCTGGCATTCATGAGGGTGTAACTGGTTTCGTCGTGTCCAAGTACATCCACAATGTTCCTCATCCGACCCTAAAATTTCATGGCAGAACCAATCAACTTGACAAATTAGCGAATCACTTCAAATCTGAAAAGCAAAAAACATTTTTAATAAATGGTCTTGGAGGAGTGGGTAAAACCGAGTTAGTTCGAAAATTTGCTAGCAGACTTAAAGAAAATCAATCCTCAAATTGTGTTCTTTTTGTGGGAGAGAGCTATTTCACTTTAAAAAATTCAGTTCGGGAATTCGCGAAGACATTAGACATAGACGCAGAATTGATTGGGAAAGAGGACGAAACGTATCAAATTGTTCTAAACATAATCAACAAAATTAATAACTCAAGTGGTACAAGGCCCTGGGTATTTATATTCGACAACGTTGACAATAAGGATGTTGCAGAAAATGGAGTCCAGCCGCTAGTTAATATGCTTCAAAACAATTCCATGTTCATGACAATTGTCACATCCCGTTTACCGGGAGCAATTGACGGAGAAGGTGTAAACCTGGAACTGCTTAGCTGGGACAATACAGAGGCAGCCGAATTTGTTCAGAACAATCTTGATAAGCCCGGAACTGCAGAGACGGTACGGCTGCTGTGCCAAACTTTCGATAATTTACCCCTTGCCCTAGACGTCGCTGTAGCATTAATTGTGAAGAAACGGAGAGTCAGTATTCGTGGATGCTCCTACGGAATTCAAGACTTTGTCAATGAAATTGACTTGGATAAAGACAACAAGAAGGACAGAATATGGGACAAGTTAGCCACCTTATGGCGATTCAGTCTGGATAGCGTAAGAGAAGAAGACCCGCTAGGCCCGGCGGCAACTGAATTGATGTGTTGTTTGGGTTTCCTAAACCCAGACTCAATTGGTGTCCAAACGTTATCCAAACTTCTGTATATTTCTGCAACGAAAGAAAACGAGTCAAAAACACAAGGATTTTTAACTCGAATATTACATATGCTCGTAGCACAATTCAGCCCTGTTAGCAGATGTAGTTTATGGGAAATCTTAGTAAGCTTGGAGCAATCCGCAATTATTGTAGAAAAATCATTGGAACTTTTAAAATCATATTCTCTTGTACGTGTGGAGGATTCTATAGTCTCCGTTCACAGATTATTCCAGCAAGTAATACGCCGCGAATATATGGGAGATTTTTCCCCTAAAAACCCCTTAGAAATTCTCAGCCTGGGTATCTGTGAATTGTTGTTGGAAACTGAAGAATTTGACAATGACACTCTCTTACAAGCTATAGCGCTTTGGGACCATTTGAAGCAAACTGATAAGCTAATTGCTAAATACAAATCAATGCCATCCATGTTAGCAGAATGGATGTGGCAGCTAGGGTTCAATATTGAAGCCATGGAATTCCTTTTGGCCAACGAATCGAAAATGATGTCCCTTCTGCCTCAAACGGACAAAGATTTCATTATGTTCCAGAAATCCCTAGCGACTGCTTATCATATCAACGAGAAGTTCCCCGAAGCGAAACGTTTGCTAGAAAACTTTCTTCCAGTTATGGAATCTGTCTTCGGAGAAATGAACGAAAAAACAATCAACGCGAATCTTACTTTTGCGGCGCTTTTAAGAAATGAAGGTAAAGTCGAAGAGTCATGGAAAATATACCTGCTACAACTAAAATTTGCCCAATTTATTGCGCAACAATTCAGTGATGAAAAGGAGAGCACATTGACTGTGAAAATAAAACAGAAACTTGCTCACATGTATGGAAGAGAAGGGAACTTTGACAAGGAGCTTGAGTTATTAACAGAAATAATACAATGGAGAGAAAGTAATCAAGAAAGTCAATATGAAACGGAAAAGAAAATAAAGAAAGATTTGCTATCCACCTTGAGAACTAAACACAATTTAGGATGTTGTCTTATGAGACTAAAAAGATACAGAGAGGCTAAACTTGTCTTCCAAGATATCTTCAACAAACGAAATGAGATCCTGAGGGAAGATCATCCTTCCACGTTAAACACAAAGCAATACCTGGCCGAAGCAATGTTGCAGGATGGAGAGAATAAAGAGGAAAAAACTTTGGCAATTTCTTATCTAAAGGAAATCCTTCCAATGAAAATAAAAAAGCACGGAGAAAATCACAGCCGAACGAAGCAGACGGTAGACGCCATAAATAAATGGACAATTCAACTTGATTGTGCTGAAGTGTTTTGAGGTAACTTGCACAACCAATTTATTCATTAATTTAAAAACAAAACGTTGAAGTAAATAAATCAAATGACATTATTTTTCCTTAGTACTCCATCGAAATGAAGCAATCATCGCAAATTTGGCAAGTTTTCTGGATTGGACTTTCTTATCTTACAATTGGTGTCGATTGTAGCAAGCAGATCATTCTTAGTTCTAGAATAGCATTAATCAGTCATAAGATGGAAGCCATAATCGAATATGAAAGAATGAAGCATTACTATATAAATTGTACTCGTGTTATTGCAGGAGAAATTCAGAATTTTAATACCCGAAATTTTGAAAGTGCAATAATTTCCAAAAACAAGAATTTATAATGTTGAAGCGAATCTGAACAACCAAGTAACACAGTAAGACTTATGTTATACCCCGTGAAGTTATAATGCAAAATAATGGAACAAAGTAGATGATAGGCGATGACAATAGTTTACAGCAGTGTTGTTCAATTCACAAGGAAATCAATTAATTGGTCAATTAAAAATTAGTACTGCCTACTAATTGAGTTTCAATTGGTCAATTAGAATTAGAACTGCCTACTAATTGAATTTCAATTGTTCAATTAGAATTAAAACTGCCTACTAATTGAATTTCAATTGGCAATTAGAATTTCAATTTGTCAATTAGAATTGGAACTGTCTACTAATTGAATTTTAGTTAAAATCTGCTAATTATGCATTTAATTAGCAAGTAATTGCATTTAATTAGCAATTAGCTAATTAATTCATACAATTAGCTATTTTTATTGAATTGAATTGAATTGAATTGAAAATCAATTCAATTAGTTAATTAGAATTAGAACCGTCTACTGACTGAATTTCAATTGACAATTAGAATTAGTTCAAAACTGCTAATTAATTAGCCAATTAATTGATTTCCTAATTAATTAGAACAACACTGGTTTACAGTACACTATATCGTAGCATATCTATAAAATTGGATGCATTTTGTATTTAATCGGTCCCAATTAAACAAACCTTACTCGAGTTTTTGTTGTTTCCAGCAGAAACATGCTACATGATTTATTAATTGGCGTAAAACGAATAATTTGTAGAACGGTTTGGTACATGGCGGTGTAGATTCAATGAATGGAAATTTAATTTAGGATTATTCCTGTCTTTCACGAAATTAGTAACAATTAAAGATTCAGTAAAACTATTACATTTAGTTATTTAGAATTGGCTCTTCACAAAATGAGTCAGGTACTGCACCGTAAACCACTAGAACCAGGTAATTTTGGAATGATGGAGGATTTGTGCCTGAAGTTGAAAGCAATTTGAATTTCGAAAGCTGAAGGTTTATTAAAACTAATTTTGTTTCAATTTTCATCCTCGTTGTCCGTTACTACCTAAATAAATATGTACCATTCTAAATTATAATTCTAATTAGCTAAAAGTATGTATGTCAGAGCTTGCCTGAATCACTAAGTTTTGTTTGCATCCATTCTAGCGTCAAGGAAACTTAAGCAGGAAATAATATAAAAAAATAATTATATACGTTTATTCAATGACTTGCATAGATTTATCACAACCTTGTGAACTGCAGTGGTTCAAAATTAACAGTCCATTTCATAGTATAATCATATAATCATGATGAGTATTTGTACATAATGATAAATTATATTTCGCAAGGGCCAACAATAAATGATGAATGGTTTTCGACTTGCTTTGAGTATGCAAAATGCAAAATGAAAATGGTTTTCCCGAAAATGGCATTCTTAACTCGAAAAATTAAGGGTGCCCAGTGTCGGTAATTAACGCAAACTTAATATTAGCGAATAGGGAATTGAAAGGTATAAAGATACACGGTAAGATTGAGTAACTCGATTCCTTTCAGATGGAAAATACAAAATGCAAAATGAAAATGGTTTTCAAATTGCTTTCAAAATACAAAATTCAAAATGAAAATGGTTTTCAAATTGCTTTCAAAATAATCTAAAACAGTAGAAATGAAATTGTACTACGTACATGGGTTTTCTCAAGCAGTTTAATGAAGGGACACTATATACTTTCTGTACATTGCCAATTTACTACACTGTCCAGTCCACGTCCACCTGATTCTTGTGGTTATTAGGAATTGTTCGGCATCTATTTTGCATGTCTCGATCCTCCTTCTTCTCAACATGTACTGGAACCACCCATCAAACGAATGCAGAACCACTAACTGCATGTACTAAATATAACGTATTTGAACAATTTGCATTTAGGAATAATTAATAGGGGAGGAACGATTATTAGAAATATTAATGTGGATATTTGATTAGACTTGTATAATATGGTGGTCTGGTTGGTCTGGTCACTACTACCATATACTAGTGGTACTTTTATTGGAGATCTATATATTACCCACCCAACCCACCTATCCACCAACCAACGCCAGTAACTCGTTCATTTATAGAAATAGAAAATGTATTTCATTCATTAGGTCAAGGTCTAGGTCAAGCAAAGATCACAAGAAAGGGTCAATAAATTACTTGATATGAAGTGAGCAATGTGACATTTGCATCCGTTGTAACAATATAGGTTCCCAATATGTATGAAGCAAGAAATGTACATTTGTGCATAAGGATTATGTGGGTGTGTCTATGACCTCAAGCTATTAAAGGGAAGTCTACCCTGATGATCTGATAATCATATTTTCCAGACAAAAGTAATCATTGCTACCACCATCTTGATCACTGCCCCATCCCCCACCACCTCCACTGCCACTACCACTACCACTACCACCCCCATTATCAGAACGTTTTGCTCTGCTTTTCATTGGTACGAGCTCGTCAATATCTGGATGGAGAATATGTACTGGATCCATCCGACATGAAAAGACCTCGATGCACAGTGGCGACATGACGTTTCAAATCTCGTTGTCTTGAGAGTGGTTATATTAAAATAGTGGTTATATGATTCACATTCTTAAACACTCCAAAATACTAATTGTTTCAACAATGATCTGCCGCAGACGGTTTCGAGGTCCAATAAGTGTACCAGAAGCTGCCTGAATGGGGTCACACTGTTGGACTCCCATGTGTAGTAGCTCTCAACACTAGAAAGGTATAGCTGCCTTGCTTAAAATAATCCATTAAATAATTAACATTTGAATATGTAGAATTCTTTCGATTTCTAACAAAGCCAAGGATGCAATGCAGGTGTGACAAGACGGGACCGTGTCGTTGATGCAAAACCAAAATTTCAGGAATTGATTGTCATAAGAAAAAGGAACCGATTCACCAAACCTGAGACAAAGCTGTGAATAAGTACAGCCATGATATTCGCAGTGCAATTATCGAGTTTCTCAGGGATTACATTTTCGAGGCAGATGTGGAGGTGGGCATTAATGTAGAGAAGGTTGGAAATGATGACTACGATATCGACACAACACAGTGCTCTTTCATGGAGGGGGATGAAAAGCGCTATAACGGGAGACAATTGTCACACCGAATAAAAAAATTAATTCCAATGAAGATAAAGAAGAAAATGAAAAACTGCGTTTAGCATATGGATTGCAAATTGTCCAAAAGTTATGCAACTTTATCCTAGAAAAAACCGATATTACTTTCCGGTATTTTATTTTTGATCAGAAGTAATTGTATTTTTGAATAAGCATACAATACGATGTGAATAATTTAAATAGGTGGGGTAGCTTCTAACAAACTTGTTGCGAAACTGGGCTGCAAGCTAAACAAGCCTGATGCCGTGACTGCTCTAACTAGGGGAGGATTTCTAAGGGTGTCTCCCGGCATGGAATTCCGCGATTTGACTGGGCTTGGTGGTGACCTGGGGGAAGACATCGCAAATATTGGAAATGTTGCGATTGCAGTTGCTAAAAATACCTCAAAACTACCAGGAACTGGTAAATGAAGTCGACATTGAGGACGTGAAATTGACTGGTGTCTGCCACGAGGAAGTGGAAACAAGCTCATGCATCACGGGATGAAGTGTGGACGGAACAATTTGCGTGAGTTAATATGCAATGACTTATGCATTTAAATACATGATAATTTTGTATATTTACCAGGTATTACATAAAACCCACGCTAACTTTTCTGTAGAGAGTTGAATTACTTGGTACAAAACATGACTGAGCGACTTAACGAGGAAGTGAAATACAATATAAGATTTGCTACCGAAATTTAGGTCCAATACGGTATAATTTGATGACATTTAACCTCACAACATGGGTGAATTGCAGTAGAGGAAATGGAGATTGATGGAGCAGAGTTTTTTTAGTAACGCCTACGATGCTAAAAGAAACAATCCGAATTTCGAAGCTAGTCACCTGCGACGCATTATATTTAGTGTGACTTGTTTTAATTCAGTATTAAATCTGAACATAACTAATGTAATATGATGACCTTTGTGGCTAAACATTATGTCGTCGTTATTTAATAATTTCTGCGCTACATACGGCCATATCTTACACCGGTTTACCAATTGTCATCATTATGTCAGTTGTGAGGTGACTTGTTTGACAAGTACAAAGTGTGGACATAATATGCCAAACTATTTATTGCAATTGAAAATAATTTTCACGAAGGGTGTCACTATGATAAGGCCAACATCATTATGCATGTTACAGATTAGAACACTGTTGTCACATTTTTCATGATAATTTTTACAACACTTGGAAGTGTTCAACAACCTTATCGTGAATTCGGCAAATGACAACCCTGATTATGACCAATCGATGAAAATCTTGTGAATCCAATACGATTGGCAATTCCATCCAGTTTCAGTTTGGATTGATAGCTTCTTGACACGATAGGGTTTGATTCAAAATTAAGGCTTGACTAAAAATGAGACATGGTCTCCCGTTATTAGTGATGGTGTCCTTGGGTGTCGTTGTTGTATAGGCCCACCTACAAATCCTTAGCTACAATGAAGATTCTCACATAAATAGGCCCACTCCTCTTCTTGAACGTATTCCTTATTGCGGCGTCCCTGATTGCAGTAATAAACTCGAGGGTGCCAACCGCTCGATCCAAATAATCCCATCTTAGGGGGGGGGGACAAGTAAATGCAATGACAAAGCTCCACAAATTAACGTTACAGACGAAAGTATGCACTGCTTGCAGACAAACAAGACTGTGTGCTTCCTTTAATAATACCGATTGCAAGGGTCGTGGGAACAGAGATCCTCTTTGCTACCGTGGATGCACACCTGACTACGTGAACATTGCTGACAATTTAGACAGTATCAATTGCCAACATGTAAGTAAAGTACTCTGTGATTAATTTTTTTATTACAGTAGGTACTGGAATGTCTGTATTAAACGGTGGTTCTGTATTAAACGGTGGTTCTAAATTGATTCAGGTAACTGAAGAAGGCGTCCCTTGCATGGAGAATATCCAATGTGCCTTTGGAATGAGGGGACAACGCCAGGTGTGAAGACAAATATTGCAAATGCAGTGGAACTACAAAATACTACGACGTATAGTAGGGGGCAGGGGGAGATGGCGACGGCTGCAAAAGGCATGAAGAATGCAGATTACCTATACATACCTAGAATGTAGAGTACACATAGCTAATACAGCTGCAAAATTGAACTCCATGCGACTACTCCTACTTCCAAACTGTGCCCCCAAAGTCGGAAACATTGTCTACCTCGCAAATAATTTTTTTTATATTTTTCTCTCTTCCACATTGCCGTTAACGGCAACGTGAAGAAATGCGATGACAGAGATACAATTTGTATGTGCAAGGTAGACAATGTTTCCGACTTTGGGGGCACAGTTTTTGTAGGTCTGGAAGTGGGAGTAATCGCATAGAGTTCAATTTTGCAATTGTAGCCATATTTGCCATCGCTAAATTTTTTGTTTAAGAAATATAAAATTACATGCATATGTAAATAAACGTTTTATATTATGAATTCGCATTCACTATCATTGTACCACTACTCCAAGGATATTTATATTGAATGTCCAATTCATAGGTCCAAGTACAACAGCGGTTGAACCTATATAGCGGCGACAATGCTACCAAGTGTGACGGCCTGCGCCATTTGTGCCAAAAATACCATCGACGACACGATATATAGCGACATCCGTTCATAGTCTACGCATTTGGCTCGGCTTACTCACCATATTGTCAATATCTACATCCAATTGGAAAGAATTTACAAGATAAGAAGGAATGGTACAAATAATGATAACCATATACGTATGTCATCATTTTTTACAACATGCGACCTTTATCGTCTCTATAGCATGATATCTTGCAACAAGTAGATAAGGCATTGTAAGTGAACAAAGTGGCATACATAATTCTGTTCGGGTTTTGAAAGTCAATTATCGATTGGACTGATTGAATATTATTAAATCGAAGCTTATCAGGTGTGTAATTTTTATCGCACTCCTGCAATAATGACATTTTCCAGAAAGTTATTTGTCATATCAACGAAATTTTACCGCACAGCTTTACTATGCAAAGGGTTGAAATTTAGTTTTCAATTTTTTGAAGACATATTTCGGAAATGAATTCATTTTTTTTTCTTGCAACATGGTCAGTTCAGCCCGATTTCAGGAAGGATCCTTCGCCGAGACGGAAATCCAGGATTTAATTTATAATAAATAAAAACTCGGGATGTAAATTTATAGTATAAAATGTTTATTATAGGGTATGCCACCTTGGTCTAAAAATGTTTCATGTATGTCTTAAACAAAAAATTTGGCGATTGCAAATATAGCTACAGCTAGAAAGTAGTTGATCTCCATTCCATTATTCCTCCCACTTCCCGATCTGCAAACCTTACCCCCAAAGTCAGGCACGTTGTCTACC
>JAQIWQ010001173.1:0-11776 GCA_034695825.1 Folsomia inoculata
CAAAAATATGTTCGAGATCAAATAATTGCGTTTACCGAGAATGAAGAGAGACGAATATCCAACATGAAAAGAAGTAAGTCCAAGGTGAAGAAATTTCTACCTCATCGATTGGACCCTTCACCGGTTGCTTCAGACGCGTCGAGAAATAGTACACAGTCGTCAAATCTCGCAGCTGTTGTACAACAAATAAAAACGCCAATTGACAGAAGTCGAGTTGAAATGTTCGTGACATCCCAGGTACACTCGTCATGCATCTTTTATAAACTTTATGGGACTCGTCCAAAAGCCCGTAGCAATAATCACGCAGCGGTGAACACGTAGCTGAAAACACGCCAAACCAAAAACACCCACACCGTAAACACGTAACGCCAAAACCACGCTCACCGTAAACACGTCCAAAACACTCATGACTTTTTACACGTGACAAAAATGTGACAATAAAAATGACATGGTGGGGTGGATGGCGGCTGAACCGAATGGTCGAGTAAAAATCTCCTTCCCTGCAGTTTTAATTGAAATAAATTAAAAACTAATTTTAAAGCACTATCAAGATACATCTGTAACAAAAGTTCACAATATCACTAGATAACATAAACTAGTGAACAACTACGAATTAAGTAAAATACGGACTTTTACCCACCACCCATCGACCAAGGACCTGGACGGTCTGTGTTGCGCCCTTTTGAGTCAACACACTGTTTTGCCTCTTTGAGGGCCCCATCCCCAGCATTGGGGATAGGCCGAGGTTCGTGGCGTCCAAGTTAAACTGTTTTTAATTAAAAACTAATTGTTTTTATTTGTCTGGGTGGTATTTTTCGTACCCTTCCTTTGCGCCCAGACTTTTACAGGAAATGCAAAACACGGGTTTTGGTGCTATGGCGTGTTTTCGACTACGTGTAAAAAGTCACGAGTGTTTTTGGACGTGTTTACGGTGTGGGTGTTTTTGGTTTGGCGTGTTTTCAGCTACGTGTTGACCGCTGCGTGATTATTGCTACGAGCTTTTGGACCCAATCCAAACTTTATGTTTCATGATATTTTTTCTCTGCCTTCTAGATACAACTAACCAAAAATCCCATTGGATCAGCTCTTAAAGATCTTCCCAACATCAGTTGTACCAAAGTTGGCTCTGCGTTACCAAAATTACAACCTAAACCTGATATACCACCTAATCTTCGACCGATAACTAACACTGTTCCTCAGAAACCTAAATCCAAACCACCACCTCCAAATTTAGTATCTCCTTCTTATTTAAGCAATTCGCCGTTTCAAGCGCAGGTAAAGTTATGTCATTCGTTAATCGATTTTTCAAATATCAAATTTAATAGTCCACCAACTCCAATCCAACCAACAAGTTCAATTGTTTGTTTCTAGTTTGACCATTATGTTTCAATCATTTCTTTGCAGGCGACTGCAATGGCAAATCCAGTAATCCCTGGGAGATATTCGTTGACCGCTTCACAGCGAAATAGTCACTCCAACTCTCCATCCCCACAGCCTGCCCATTCTCAGGCTGTAGTACAACCTCGATATAGTGCAACCTCAACTTTTCCAGCACATTCACAACCGATGCATTATTCACGTTTGACGTCTTCATCACATCAACCCGAAGTTGTAGATTTAACTACAAAATCTCCTGATAAAAATGCAAACAAATCTAGTCAAGATCACTTCACCAAATCAAGGTTGAACATCACTCGTATGCTTGATAAATCTGCATCAAACTCACAACATAACTTCATGGACTCTTATACATCAGTCACATTGACCAAGGTTCCGACGACTACGACCAAACCGATGACGGCCGCCAACGCTCAGTCTTATGAATCATCAAACTCGAGTCCGGACGAAAACGTGAGGCAAATTCAGCGGATGAGTAACGGTAACATTGGAGGACCTTTCCGCCCTTCACCAGAAATTCGAGATAACGTAGGGGCACTTGCGCAGAGTGAAGATGGAAGATTAGCCAAAATTAAAGCTAGGAAGGCGAAGGCGAAAGCAATGGCTAAAAAAGTCAACTCCGAAACAGCCAGTAATCCTTCAGTAATGTCGTGGGAAATGATCATGTCCAAGGCTCAGAACCATAGACCCCACTCAATGTCTATGCAAATTAATAACTCCCATGGCGGCGGTGCAACAAATAATACTCATATTACCGCCAGCAAGGTCCCCGTGACGTACAGTTCCCCGTCCGTCATTAGCTTGCCTCAAAATAATAACAATAACAATAATAATAAGCAACCTCAACCTCATTTTTTAACACCTAAGGTTGTTATTAGTAGTAGTAGCCGACCGATGCTCAACCAACCTGCTTCACGTCCACTCAAACGTATGAAACATTTTAGTCGTTACCATTTATGCTTGCAATTGTTATGTATCTAAGAGTGCAATTTCTTTAAAAGGGTCATTACCAGCGATAGAGAAAAGTCACCACTATCCACTTCCGCCGAAGAAAAAACATCATATCTTGCCCATAAGCCCACCGCCAATTGAACACGACCCGGATTTTGACGTTATTACCATTGAATAACTTGCATAATACACACATTTTTATTATGTTTCGCTATACTTTTAACTTTCCATTTATTTAATGGTAACGTATTAAGTTGTCTCTGTATAATCCTCGGTTTGTGATTTAATTTAAATTGTAGTACATTCAGTTCCAAACATGGCTTCTTTTTTATACACAAATATGGGTCTGAATAAATAATCATGGGAATTTTTGTCTTTGTGTTTTGCAGCAAACGGAAGAAGAGATTTAAGATGCTGCTGCTGCTGCTAAGCTGCTGCTGCTTGTGATATGCTAATGACACTTTATAATTATTTACAGTATTTTGTAATACTTTACTAAGACTGATACATTGAGTATTGAAAAACATTATGTCCGAAGGATATGAATTAATTTCGGGTATTTGTGTTTCCGACCATCTAACGGTTAATTTTATAATTGTATTAAATTCAACATCACATAATTTACCTGTTTTAAGACATTACAAAATGAAACAAAACAAGCGTATAATGACTGATCTCTGCTTAATTATATGGTTAGATATCTTGGACAAAATATTAACTTCAGGGATTTTGTATTATGCTCAATTGAATTTTTTTCTATAGCATATGTAATGTAAAACATACTGAAAATTGACCAGCCAATAAAACAGTAGACGTTAAAATATTAATTTGTCTCAACGCATTTACATGCTTTCGATATGGATAGAATAATCACCCCTAACCTGTTGGTTAAACTTTTGACTCAAAATGTCACAGTCTAGTTTTTGGACGGTAAAAAAACAATTAAATTACTTTAAATATAACAAGTGAGTTGATATGGCTTAATTAATCTGATAACACCATGCAGTTGTCATTTTTATTCGTCCAAAAAATCATATCTAACAACTGAACGGGAGTAATATGCAAATACATGCAGGATACCTACATGTTGAGAGATTTATGTTTCCTGAAAATTGACAGTGAGTTTGCAACGTTTATGTTGACGATATTATGTTTCACGTACATCGCAGCAGCATATGCTGCAAGCGTGTTGTACAGTGCAATACATTTGTAATAACCGAGTCTGTTTGAATTCAAGTGTGTATGATTTGATTTGAACATCAAAAGAAAGGAAATGCATGGAGATTGGACTTGGACAATCGATAAGATCAAACAAAATTTTGTGAGATGAGATAACGTGTAGAATCCAAGTATTTTTTGGGGGTTGGGTAAGATTTTGAATGTTTCAAGGCCCCTCAGGTATCCCCCAAATATAAATCCAAATATCTTTAATCAATCGATGGCTAATATAATACTTTCCTCGAAACGAGTAGCATGCACGGTCCTTATTAAGGAGCTGCATATACTTTCGATATGGTCGTATCGTAGCGATTTAGGTACAATATGAAGATAGTATGACTTTTGAAGCGTGGAAAGAATTTTAGGGCAAAATTGCGTATTACTTCATAGTAGTTAGGATGAGATCAAAGGGTTGGAAACTCATATGAAGGATGTACTTAGGATACTACAGTCGTTGATCCGATAAATTTGAGCGTCACTGCAAATGTTAAATCCCCGATCCAACATCATCATCGGTTATACTTCGTCTTATGTTTCGTCTGGTTTATGGGATCCGATAATACAAAATGTAAAGCTACATCATCAGATTCGACTAGTGATTGGGGTTCATTGTAGCATTGTCGCAGGTTCACGATTCCCTACGTCGGCTTCATCATAACAAGATCAGACGTACCTCATTGTCAGTTCGTCTCATTTTGACCAAGGTAGGATTAAGTGTTAAGAACAACGTTTGCTACTTTCCGAGAAATAAGCAAATAACAGTTTCACTTTTTTGAAGTGTCTCTTACACAATCAATACATCGATTGCAACGATGCACCCACCATGAATGTTTTGCATCTTCCGTTGGTGGTACTACTCATATCTGGGCGTTTCATCCCAGAGGTCAACTCTGCTTGGTGGTATTACGATCTCAGTTATTGAACCCTACAAAATATGACACTTCTTTTTTCTCCGTGCAGGTATTTCAGTCAATTTGATCAAATTTCTGTGAGTAACCATCGCATATTTTGTCAAATCATTCCACATCTCAACAAACTACAAAGACAAATCTGCAACAGGCATTCGGATCTCGTCAAATTAATTGGAACAGGAGTTCAGGATAGCATTTCAGAGTGCCAATTTCAGTTTAGATATCAAAAGTGGAACTGTTCAACCTTTATCAATGATTCCTCCTTGTTCGGCAAAGTGCTTGTTAGAGGTATCGCGATCACACACCTAAGCCAAGACGATATTTTAATTGAGTTGAATCTAATGCATACTGATTCAGGTGAATGGTTTTTTAATACCTGATTTAGGTGGCACACGAGAAATAGCGTTTCTCCAAGCCATGCATTCTGCCAGTGCAATCTACAAGTTGGCTAGGGCTTGTTCGCAGGGTCACCCAAAGTGTGGTTGTTTTTCAGAAATTCCGGTAAATGTTATAGTGAACTAAATTTTAAAGCAAGCGTTATACTTAGTGCTATACTCTTACAGAACGGTCAAACAACAACGTTCGACGGACAGTTTAAATGGGACGGGTGTGAACATGTTGTAAAATTCAGCACTAGTTTTGTCCGAAGATTTGTGGATGCGGCTGAGATGCGAGATTCGGATGGAAAAGCCAAGTTTACACTACACAATAATCGAGCCGGTCGAATAGTAAGTTAATACACGTGTAGTTATTTTGAAGTAATAGGTCTTAAATCAATCAAACTGAACTCCACAGATTGTCCAAAAGAAAATGGAAAATGTTTGTAAATGTCACGGGCTTAGCGGTTCATGCTCTTTGAAAACATGTTGGAAAACCCTTCCCAGTCTTCGCGTTATTGGTGATGCATTACGGGACAAATATGACTCCGCAGTAGAAATCACTTTCAAACCCTCTGGACGCATCATCCCCCTCCTAAAGCGTCATAAAAAACCTACCAAACACAGTCTTATTTACTACCAATCATCACCCGACTATTGTCGTCTCGACTTTGCTCAAGGTAAGTGAAAGTAATTGATTTGCCTCATTTTCCCCAGTCTCGGCTTTTTGTTTACTTTCCCTGTTTCTGAAATAAATCCCTTACATTTTCCATCATCCATTCCATCAGTATGAAATGATTGAAGTATTTGCTCTGCAGGATCTGTGGGGACGAGGAACCGAGTGTGTTCATTGATGGGTGAGGGAGAGGACTCGTGTGATGTTTTGTGTTGCAGAGAGAAATATGAGACGGCCAATATTCGCTACTCTGACATCTGTAATTGCACTTTCTCTTGGTGCTGTCAAGTTAATTGCCAGATTTGTAACTCTACTCGACTTCAATATCGATGCAAGTACTAAAAAATGCCAAAAGTTGTCAACAATTCAATGGCTTTGCATCAATGCACTATATTTAAAACTTCTTTCTACCATGCATTTCGAACCGTATGTTATTGCATTTTGAGAATTTCTTGTAGAAAAATTATGAGTTTGTATTAATTCGTCGTATAGAATTAAAAATTCAATATCGTTTTATGCTTTATACGAATAGAAAACTGTTATGTACATGTGAATGAAAGAAGGTAACATTTATAAAGATTTCTCACAAGAATAACAAATTTATTCAGGTATTGAACTGTCCGAAATGTGTCTTAGTCTTGATTTTCAAGTACACGAAGGTATTCAAATGTATGCCATTATACACACATTAGATGTGTGATCATCGTGATTAATTAGTCACAACAAAATACTAAAATATTATGTAAACAAGAGTAATTCGACCTGTTAACAGGAAAACTAATTTATACGGTGGTAAACATAAAATAAGTACTTAACAAAGGACAACATTTGCATGATGAGTTCAATGAGTATGACTAGTCAGTTCCGCTGAGTTCAACTTCTCAGCAATTACATTGCCCCCTACCATCACCAGTTTATGTGCATATAATGAATTAACATTGCGACCTGGTGATTTCAAATTGCATTTTCGTCTCAGTCCTTGAATACTTAATACCACAAATGTCGCCTACTTACAGGTAACTGGAAGCATGATGTCCTGTTGCTAGCTTGCGATTTAAATAAACCACGGGAAGACAAGAAACTCGAACACTTTCCATCCATTTACAAATACACAAACATGAACAAAGCAGTAGCCTACTACCGCCGTCTTATTAGAGAGCATATTGCTATCAAGTTAGTCAATTAAGTCCAATGATGACGAATTCCTGCTTGATTAATTCTCTAAGGCAAAACCTCGGATTAATTGCGACATGTAACCATTTGTGCTGTGTGAACGAACAAAGTATATTTCGGTACAAACAATTATTACTCCTACTCTGGCTTGTTTGGTCTAAAACTGAACCCGTATTGTTAACAGAACCGCTAAACATTACAATAAATTGCAAACCCCTGAGTTGTGCCAACCCTCCACCAAGAATTCAAAAAAGACGGTTATCCAAACCGTTATTATGCCATAAAAATGCAACCAAACAACGTACATCGGAATGAAATGAAGTCAAATAGCTGAAACTGCTTTCAATTAACGATGCGCGAACCGTAGATTCCTTCTGGGGAAATTAAACGAAGTTATTTCGTGTTTGGATTATCACTTGATACATTAGAGAAGTAATAGAAATTGGAAGCAGTTAACAGTAGACATATTCTGTCACGATGACTAGTTTAACGTGCTTTGATATCTGGAGTGTGTCACGTTACAGGTAGTTTTGTTTTGACAGCTTGATTCGTGTTGGAGACGTTGTATGTATGTAGGTATAAAATACCC
Source organism: Folsomia inoculata (assembly GCA_034695825.1). NCBI lineage: Eukaryota > Metazoa > Arthropoda > Collembola > Entomobryomorpha > Isotomidae > Folsomia > Folsomia inoculata. The sequence goes on from JAQIWQ010001173.1 coordinate 7,294, forward strand.
AAGAGTATTTCACTGCGTCGATATTCGACAAAAGACTAGGAACAGCTTCAAAAAGCCCAGCTAGACGGTTAAGGGCTGCAAATACAATTAGATAGAACATGACGACTTTCATCAGTTCCAGAATTTATGTGTCTCCTTAAACTCTAGAAAGAATTTGAAGAAAACTGGACGGCAGGAGATTTTCCATCTTGTCCATAATATAAATTACCGGCAAGGACATCCATCCAACGACCTGTAAAATAAGTTATCAAAATTAATCATGAAGAGTTGAATAAAATCCTGATTTAATACTTACAGTTTTTGCAACAATAGCCATCTGATCTGGGTACTGATGAGTTAGAAATGCAATAAGTGCCGTAAAAGTACATAGACCTGCGGTAAACATAATAAAGAATGGAGTTTCACGTTCAGGAAAGACGCTAACTTCGTGATGGGCTGGAATTAAATAAAAGTCGTTGTAAACCCTCTTCAAAATTAACATTGTAAACAATTTCATTTGCTTATACCTGGAAGAATTTCACGATCGGGACACTCTGTACAAGGGGGATATGGAAAAAATAAATTTCCTTTCTCCAGTGGCCTGGGAATGGAGGCGAACGTGCCTTCCCATGTGCAAGCTAGCAATTGCAAAGCTCCGTCCACTCTTTTCCAGTGTTGCAAATGAAAAAATGCATAACAAACAGCTTCCGAGTCCCCTCTTTTCAACTGCAAATACGAAATTGTGCACATGAGATTGTCTGCCACGATCAAAGTTCTAATAATTTTTTCCGCTGTATTGTCATTAATGAAAATTGTCGTGGTGTAATTACATAAAATACAAGTACATAAAATTGTCTTCAATCTTATACGAAAGTACAGATTTTGTCAATATTGATAATAAAACTACGATTATATAGGTAGTTTCTACTAGAATATCCAGATTTTTTTGTCCTACAAGCCAAACTTACTTGTGAAACTCTGATTAATTACTTACCAAATGTTCGGGAGGGAAAACCATTGGTTTTAACTCCAACAGATACTGAAATAACAGTAACAAAACTAATTCTTTAGTCTTAATCGATCATTGTATATCCTATATAACTTATTATTATCAATTAGTCCAGGGGAGGAATTTGGGAGGTAAAGTTCACCTTCGGAACATGAGGATTGTACTCAACAGCTCGGTGAATCGCTTCTATTGCGTTCATTTCAGAAGCGCTTAGGCTTCTCTTTATTAAACCCGATTCTGTCATAAATCTAGTTAAAAAACAGTTGATTAGTGAATGAAATTCGTAAATTCATTCATTCACATGGAATACGTACTTTTCAGAAACCTGCCGAACTTTAAGAAGTGCAGATGTATAACACAATGTTGCAGACCTAGGGACTGAGCCGTCATCATATTTTGCAAGGACAGCTTGAACATCTGCATAGGCCTGCATTTCTAGAAGCGCTTCAATGAGATTCTCGTGCACATGGAGCACACTCATGATTGGCTGTACTTCTTTGGTTAACTAAATGAAATACCAAAATATAATGTAAAAAACATGTAAGTGTAAGTAATTAAAGTGTAAAGGCGAAAGATTCTTACATCACGAAACATTTTAACGGCTTCTTTTAATCTCCCGAGCTTTCTAGCACACATAGCTAAGCGCCGCTTTACGTATATCACGACATTAATGTCCCTTCCTAACAAACGACAAAATATCCATTAAACAATTTTTAAAGCAATTATTAAAGATTCTCGCACTTAACACGTTATCACCGTTGCCTGCATGAGGCTGGGACAACTGTGACTTCCTTAAGTTGGACTCTGCAGCCTTCATGGCGCACTTTAAAAGTTTTTCACTTTCTAAGATTGTGCAAGCTTCTTCCTCAGCAAGGAGAATGTACCCAGTAGCACAATCAGGATTCTTTTCAATCGCAGATTTAGCTCCTTTCACCCTCTCCTGAGGGTTCCTTTCTCTCCATGCAGTCTGCATAACTACGCCAAAAGACGAACAAAATAAATTTCGATTAGGATTAAAATCAAATAGGGCACACAACAAGCCTTGCAACAATGTTGAGAAACTCACTAGAGTATTCAGATCTGTTTGCGTCACTATCACAAGTAAAGAATGTCTGATGATCTTGATTACGGAACACCCGATAAGGTTTAACATGAAAAAACAAACAAATCAAAATGAGATTTTCATATGCGATATATGACGCCACATCTAACACTGGCAGTCAAAATCATTACAACTATCATTGTTGAATATTATGACACGTAAACTCTAAATTTAATATAAATTCGAAATTTACCTTGAGCTGACAAGTTCATGTCATAGAAGGTTAACGGTTCTTTTTTTGTAAGGTTAAAATAGCGAAGATATTCTGCACCTCTGAACAAATTCATTGGATTTCGCCACACTTTACACTCTGGAAAACAACACAACCGCATACAAATAAAGTACTGACAACATCCAAATGTTCCATATTTAGATATGATATCTATTTCTCCAAGAAAACCTTGTGTTGTAGACTGTGTTTGACTGGATACAGTAGCATTTCCATTCGTCTCTCCATTTGTATTTCCATTATAATCTTGAGGACCAAGCAAAGGTCCCAAATGGTTCAACGAAACTTGTTCAATAAAAGAAGTTCCATACTTGCGATAATACCACCATTCAAAAATCTATAAAAACAAAACAAAAATTGCACCCATCCTCATGAAATCGTACCATTTATTTCAAATTTCACATACCAAAATAACGCCCGAAATAAGTGAAGAGGTCCCAGTTAATGCGACATAAAATTTGGGCGTCAATGTACTCAAAAACATGGTAGCTATAACATAAAATTGGTGTTAAACAATGAATAAACAATGTACAATAAGAGATTACCTACCCATGCCTATATTTTCAGATATTTTAAGAGGTCCCCTCAGGTAGTAGAGAACAAATACAACGAGTAAAAACCAGAAGGCCCACAGATAAGTCCAAGACCTTAAGTGAATACAAACCCCAAAATGTACAAGCATAATATAAAGAAGAAAAGCTTTCATTAATCAACATCAACCTTGAATGTGAGTGTTAAACCTTGAACTTTTAATGAGAATTAACCTCTGCACTACTCACCAGACGACCCAATTCTTAAATTTGCGGAGATGGATTAAGATCATGTCTCCTCTTCGGGAATAACAAATTCATTCCTCCGATTTCGGGTCAGGTCACCACATCGCCCTGGACCAAGATCAGCTCAACGTGTGTCAACTTTGAGCTGTCACAGACTGCCCAACACCAAAACCACAGATTCACAGAGAGATCTTCATCCTATACAAATCAAACTAAAGAACCCACGGAAATTTTGCGTTCTATTGCCTCCAGTAGGTGGCTCCTGACCTGACAATGTCAAACACCTCTCGATTACCTTTCCACATTCACTTTCATGTAGAGAAAACTGACCTCGACCTGACATGACCGGACGTGACCTACCTAACAAACATACTCGATATAAGATTGGACTGGAGTTCGATCATTTCTTCTCACCAGAAGGGTTGCAATTGGTTGCTTGTTAAAGAATTGTCTCGCTTTGCCTCACTTTAAGGTGATACATATAACTAAAAGTCTCAGCAGTAGTTCGATAACCCATATCACTAAATTTAATGACCTACACCATGCCATGCATATGAGTGAATACCTATGAGGAACTTGAAGAATGAAAAGGGTCCTTTATATAAGGCCAGGTGCACAAGAAGGGATGGGAGACTAGAGGAAGCTGCCACGAATCACATGCAATCCATACGGGTCCGTAAATCGAACCCTACAGAACGTATGACCAAATAAATGCAACCCAGTGTGCAATAAATAAATAGCATTTTTTAATGGAATGGATTCCCTCTTACCAGTATTGTGTCTACTGTGTGTGTTGGTTGAATTCATGGAATGCAATACTACTTTAATCATATTAAGAAGGTGGTTCATGCCAACCCAACTTACTGCAGGCATTCAACTTATTCAAGCGTCCACTAATAATAGTGACAAAAATGCAACACAGCCACCAGTTACTACTACTGCCAGATCATGTCAGACCAGACCAGAGACATGTCATAATGCAAGCCAATCCAGTACCAGCAGAATTGAACGAGAACCAGTCCTACCTAGCAAATGTGAGTAAAGTATTAAAATTTGGGTCCAAGTTCAGTTCCCTTTAATCTCTTCCCTCATCCACAATAACTAAATCCAACTCTGTGTTTTTTATCTTCTCTTTCCTTTATCCATGTGCGTTTTATCTTTGGATGGAATTGCTTGTGGAAAACATAGTTGAGGACTGTTATTTTGTCTGGCAGTAATTTCTATTTGAGTCAAGTGAGACTCATTTTCATACGAAGTAGCAGTGCTTCTGACTGATATGATAATCCTCATCATATTTATATACAAAAGTTGCCAAGAGCTCCGCTGTCCTTTAGTTTGACCAATCTATGTGCGTGGTAAGTTAAAGTTAAATCTGTACCAATTATTGG
>JAQIWQ010001174.1:0-11772 GCA_034695825.1 Folsomia inoculata
TTTCATGACGATCGGTGGTAAAATGATAGACTTATGTTCAAAAAACGAGTGGAACTAACATTTTGTTATGGAGTGTAGAGTATGGTAGTGAAGGATAGATTTCGCTACCACCAGAAAGGGAAAAGCAGAGATTGGACTTGTAGGTTTTAAGAAACCATGTATTAAACTTAATTAAGATGTGATTGATGCTATGCTGTGATAGATGTAATGGAAGATTTTGATCCAAGTTTGTCCACACCATTATTGGTTTGGCTACAAAGTTTCAGTCAAGTCTGCCCTTCAAGTCTGCTTTCTTGTGGTTTAAAGTAGGTCGAGTTTGGTCTGGTTGGTGAAGAAGTCACTCAGACGCTCGTAAATTATGGAATCCCATCACAATCCAATTCAATCTCTTGTTAAATTTCCACTATATACTTCTATGGCTTCTAGTGATGGCATATAATGATTATGGCTTATAATGATGCAGGCGGGCGGATGTCACAATGGGACCGTTGTGGTGCACATGACATGCAGGGTAGCATGTTAGGGTAGCATGCAGAAACTTCTGTATCACTCTTGTAAGTGGCCTACTTGAACCTTGAACAACGAAATCAATATCATTACATTGACAGATTCACAATTCTCCTTTGTGTATACAGTTTGAGAAACAAATTCGGCCATAACAGATTTAAGAATAATTCTGTTTGTGTTAACCTAATACATAAGGGGATCCGTGTATGGGAATGAGGTAGAGAACAAATTGAGAAATCTCTCTTCATCTATCTACATACTAATATAGAGCAGGATATACACAATAATAAATCTTCAAATGTGGTCCAAATGGTAAAACTATGGCCAAGTATTGGTTTGCATAGGTTTGCAGTTGTTATGAATCGAGATGGAAATGGATAAAGTGGGACAGTTTTCTCCAATAGAGCAAGACTGTTGTCTGTAAGTTGCAAAGGAGAGACTACAGCAAGAACATATTTAGTAGGGTAAGTAGAGCAGTGCATGAGATGCAGTAAAATGTAATAATAATGGAGAGACGTGGTGTTTTAGTTAGTTTCGTTTGGATAGCGTTTCAGGATAATACTGATGACCAATGACACTGAATGAACCAGTTATTTATCTCCGTCTTGTCTTGTCATGTCAAATCCAGTTGAATAAGTGCTGGTAGAAAAGGAATTTCCGCCACGCCACCAGCCAACTCCTACTCCCAATGGTATATGTAATGTATAGCAGTACCAAGCAGTAAGCTCAATCCTTCCAACGAAACCAATGAATTGGACGGGGATGGAATTCTTTTGGTGGGTCGTGGGTGGGTGCAATGCAGGTCACATGTTGGGTTTTACTACAAGCTCCCTTTTCCGGTTAAAACTCTTTCTCTCTTTCCTTTTCCCATGAAAAAAGGGAAAAGTGTTGAAATTCGAAACTGGTTCAAAACTCTGCAGTGCATGTTACTGAATGGGTAGAATGATATGAATACGATGAATGACTGACTACCTCCAGGCTGTGAAAATGTAGAGAAGTTTAGTGTTGAATGTTGAATACTATTCAAGGAAAAGAAGGAAGAATTGGAAAAGAACATGGTTGCTGGTAGACTCAAGTTGAGGGTGAGTTGAGTATTGAGTTGGAGATTTAAAGAAAAGTGAAAGATTTTGTTGGGAGACATTTGGTTTCTTTAGTAAAGTGAAGGTATTGATGAGTTTTAGAAAGGTGGGTATAAGATATGGTGTTGGTGAGTTAAATCTGTCAAAGCGTGGAGGTCGAAGAAGAAAATCTTTCTGGGAGAATAACTACCATTCACTCAAGAGGTTAAGTTACTTTATGCGTTGTGGAGTTGTAAAAGGGCCGTTATCATTCCCATGTAATCCATGGATTATATTCCCATGTACCATTTTACTCAATCAGAAAGGTTTAAGCGTCGTGTACACCTCTACTAAGTTCGTATCCGTGTGGAAGATGGGTTTAGTTGAAATGAGGGCTATGAGTATCTTCTATGACTTCATTCATCCATTTTTATATGTGGGTGGTATTTGATTTACTTTTTTATCTTTCCTTATGCTTTCATCTTTAGACTTTTTATGGTTTGCTGTCAAAGTTTAGTTGGATTTTGAGCTCACCCCATGCATATGTAAAGTAAATATCATATCAATGCGAAGTGATGGCATGGCAGGCAACAGTCTCGTGTTCTCATCTTGTCTTGCATTTGTACACCGCTTTTGCTGGAAAGAGACCATAATCCGGGTTTTTTCCTTGTTTTCCTCCTCGAGAGAAAGGGATGGTCATGCATACTTGGGCATTCTACACTTTCTCTCTCACTTTCGCCCTACCGATTGTTTGGCACACAATCAATTTTGGTGAAAATGTTGTCCAAAATGTTCATTTCCTTGTCACTAAAGAGGATAAGGTGAGGAGAGAGGAGGATAGACAGGACATGAACGTCGTACACTTTGTGGCGTGGGCTAATATCATAGTCAAGTGACAGGGAAAATATTTAGAGAGAGTTGTTATGTGTACAAATATACGACTCTCTCTTGCATGGGAGTGACATGGCTTGACAGAACAGGATCGAAAGACGGACAGATGGATGGATGGAAAGAAAGATGATAGTAACGTTATGTGATGATGTGAGTGAATACGAGCCAAGCAGAAAATTCTTGTGATGTGATGGTTAAATCTGAGACCAAAATGAGGATTTCGGTCAGACTTTGTAGCTATTTCGGCAACTTTCTCCACTCTATTGCTCTCCTATGGTGTGTTGTGTTGTGGTGATAACGATGGCTGGGAAGAATATGTGTCAGTTAGTATTACTTCAACAAAAGTTGCATGGTCTTCTGGTCGTCGTCCTCTTGGTCCAGTTTCCTACTTCCTCTCTAAAAAAAACTTTGCACATGTCTGGGCGGAAACTGGCTCTCGTTTTGTTGCAACGAGCTCCCTTTACAATGCACGAGAAATGTGCCATGCTTGAAATGATTGGCTGTGATTTTTATGCCCATATTTGTACTATGAAAATTGGTTAAGACAGATTTGTCTTGTACAGCGTTTTCATTCTAAAATTATTGGCTATCTAAACAAATCACTTTCATTTCATTCACTTGAAAAGTATTTCTCCCTACTCTTTCCTGAAATAGAATAAAATAGTTTATGTAAGTAACAAGTTTTATACGATTTTTCTTATTTTCTTCGAGTCGACTGGTTGCATTTTTATTTTATGGTGCAAAAGATATATTGTAAGGTCGCCCACTTTTATGAATGAAGATAGTTTTTCTTTCTTGTGTTTTGTTGGGAAACATCTATCCAATTCCACTAACCACCAACTACCTCAACCTCTTTTTTTCATCTACTATGTATTTACCCTTCCTGACCCTATTATGAAACTGGTAGTGAAAAGTGTTTACGTACAAAGTTTTTGATATATTTGTAAACTTTTTCACAGATTCTACAAAGGAACAGTTCCTCGATTGAGTCGCGTTTGCCTGGATGTGGCTATCACTTTCATGATTTATGACTCATTTATGGACTTGTTCAATCAAATTTGGAAATAATCTGCCCCCACCCTGCCCTTCCACATCGGCTTTTAATTCTACAACATCAAGATCCAACAGCATAATGTGTAAGTTCACAGTAGTATAGTACCTGGAGCAAGCAACTAATAATTAATTGCTGTTATTATTACCTGTTCCTTATTTTACTTTAGCCTTATTATTATTATTATAATTTGCCAAATCATTATCCAGCATAATATTAATTTTTATTTAATGATCGTGAAAAGAATGGGTTTGGTAGTGGTGCTATTAATTAATGCTAAATAAGTAGCTTGACGTAGGTAGATTACTGTGAAAAAAATAACCAATTTTTCCCCAAATGTCCGCAGTTTTATCCGAAAGTAAAACCAAAGAATTTATAGTTGGATTTGTAGAATTTCCTTTTACTCACATATTATCCATCCCTGGTACTCTAAATGTATTCCTTCCAGAGAGAGCTAACAACAGACAGAAAGTAGTAAATCGGGTTTAACGTTAATCTTCACTTGAAATAAGAGTCAAGTTGGCTTATCATTATGGTGCATATTTTCTAACATTGGTAATCAATCAACAAGTAACTACGGTTGGATAGAACTATATACCAAAAAACTTTTCACATTCACAAAGCCCTTTCTATTTGACTTTGGGTTATGTAACTTTCAGTGAGGAGAAAGTAGCTAAACTTTCTTCCAATTATTTTCCCAAAAGGTACCACCGTAATGTATATCCAATTTCTATTTTTATCTTTCATTCATTCGACTTAATATTTCTGTAAGGAGACCAACCCAAGTAAGTGTTGCAACCCTTTCAGGTAATCATTCACTCAGTCACTCACTCATGCAGAGGTGAATTGCAATATTGCAGTAATGAATTCGTCTTCTTACATATGTCAGAGTCTTTGCGTATTTTACCTACACATGCCAATTATCATTATTATGTTTCATCTGTCGAAATGAATCCACCCGTGAAATGTAGTAGTAGTGAGGTCATTTAGTTGATTGCTTCTGACTTATGACATTCAGATTCACGACGTGGAAATTCACTGAATGTTTTCTCCAAGTTACTTTCTGCTTATCTTTACCTTCATTTCGCCCATGAATACCCAACTCGAGATTCACCTTTCTTATACCTACCTATGCTGTCCTCCTTCCTAATATAATCTACAAGTTTGAATATTTTCTAGCTCGTCAGAAAAGTAAGGGAAGAGTTGTTAGCATTTGCAACTTTCTTCTGAGCAAAGTGTTGAGTTTAATACAAGTATAAGGAGAGAGAACAAGTCAAACAAGGTCTCATCCTTGGATGACGTATGTCAACACTCGTTTAAACACACATTTAGCAGTGGGTTGAAGAACTAAAGTAGGTTAAAAGTTGGACAGGGCATTAAAGATACAAAAAAGGTGTTTTGAAGTTGAAAACTAGAAAATGTTAAACTAGCAGGGTGTTTTGGGGTTTTCTGATGGTAGTAGATAGTTATGAATTTATGAAAAATGCAATATTTTGTGCCCCTAAGACCAAGAGTTTTTATTGTTTTACATACCCAGGATAAAATCCGGACTCTTTACTTCCTCCTGAGAAAAGAAAAGGATGTCCTCCATGCATTCACATGCTATCTCTTTTACAGGACAAGCTCTCTGCCCTCAACTTAACCACTTTTCTTTTGCGATTTTGTTTAAATTTGCAATTTATGGAAAACATGTATGCAAAGTTTGAAGTGAATGTGAAATGATGTTCTTCTCTTTTCCTGTTTATCTGATAAAGCTCTTACTTATCTGGTGGGGAAAGTTTCTAGGTTAAAAGAGTAACACCACGCACGTACGTCCACGTCCGTAGTAGACTTTGGCACGGTTGGCTGTGCATACTAGCTGTAGCTACATATACTGCAGCAGGCTGCCTGAGGTCTTATTGTGGTCTTATCTGAAGAAAAAGTATATTTTTCTACCCATTTCATTTCATAGCCTTATGCGAAAGTAGAGTAAAGTAAAGGAGCGTTACGTACTCCATTCATTTATAAGCCTCAGGATTCTTTCTTTCTCTTGTCTTGCATCTCACATTGAAAAACAATTTGGGTTGGCGTTAGGCATGCAGAGCATATCCACATAACGGCCTTACTTAGCCATCACATCACCCACCACACTACACCATAAGAACCATTTGATTTCTCTCTAGAAAATTTAACCAAGTTGGCATTAAAGTAAATAAACAATGGAATTGAATGGCGAGGGTTTTGTTCGTTTGGCCTGGCTTTGGTTGGCTTGTCTTGGAGAGTAGACCTGAAGAATGAAGAGAAGAAAGAAAGAAGGGAGAGAGTGCCTGCAGCCATTCTGGTTGATGGGTGAGTTTGGTAAAAGAAAGGTGTTGAGTTTAGAGAAAGTTGCCTAATCTCCTGTCCAACTGGGTGACGGCATAATCTGCAATCCCACTATTTTTATTGATTAGTACTCTCTCTTATTCCTATTCTTATTGACAATAAGATTATTGTATTGGTTGGATAGGATTTTCATTTGTTTTCTGCCTGCAAGCCAAGCAAGCCTGCCTGCCAACTACCATCATGATGTCTCAGTTTCCGTATACATTACAAATGTGTGTGCATAAGGAAGGACAATATTTAACAACAAAGGAGTAGTATTGGTTTGTTCATTGCTCCTCCATTCTTTGTCAGACCATACGAACAACCCACCCATAAACCACATCTTACGAACAAGTGAAGAAATGAAAAGAGGACTGTTCAATTCCACGAAATTAATTGGCGTAGGATGAAAGCACGTGATTCTTCAATCAACCCTATAAACTTATTGGTTCTTTCCCCTTGGTTTTGCACATAGTTGGTTGATATGCTTTCTCTGCATTCATTTCGACAATGATGGTAGCAGTTGTTGTAAGAAAGTATAGAAATGAGAGAAAGATTATGCAGTTCTACTACAAACATAGTTTTACCGTATTGTCTTGGTATTTAGTTTCGAGTGTAAGATTGAGTTGGGATGATGATTATGATGTGCTATATAATGGTTGTTTGTACAGTAAGGTTTTGGATGAGTTGCTGCTGCTGCTGCTATTTTGGAAGTCTAGTTTGGCTTAGTTTAGTTTAGGGTGGCCATTTGGTTCGGTTTGTTGGAGAAAGAGAAAGTAAAATAAGTGTTTCAGCAGACTCTCTCAAGTCTGAACTTTATTTTACTTTCTCCATCTTCTTTCTTTCTGCAAGATGATTGTGATGTGATGTCCTGTCTGTGAGGAGAAAACTGAGTTGTGAGCTCTTGTTCTTGCTCGTCTTCTTCTGCTTCCTCCTGCTAGAAAATATAAGACAGCAACTTGTCTTCTGAGGACTTTTTTGGAAAATAGTATGGAAGGATATGTCACATCATATTATGTACATCTCAATCACGTCTTGTTTACTTTATCCTTCTTATAATACAATTAATAGTTAAATATAGAGAGAAACAAAAGAGAGATGATGATGAGATGAGATAAAATGAGACTTTATTGTTGCACAAGATTCATTATCTTATTGATTGTAATTTTCATTAATTTTACACCGTTTTTACGGTGAATGCACTAAGATGGGGTAAACTTTGTAATTACACAATGCATTGTGTGTGTTTAGTAGTTTAAATTATTCAAGGAAAGGAATAAGAACGGAAGGAAAGGAAGGAAGGAGAGATCGAGAGGGGGGTAGGGAAAGGAAAGTAGTTGTTTACCAGAGATTTATTAAGTGAAAGTTGTGAACTGGCCAAATTTCTGGAAATCACGCCATTTCTCGTTATATCTGCCAAGAGGTTCAGCAGGCCAACAGTACACTAACCAACCAACCATGACTGGTTGGTGGTAGCATTCATTGTTAGTCAGATAAGTATAAGTAGCTACTATAGTATATCCAATACAGTAAATACTTGAAGTTTACCTCAACTTGTAATACGTAGGAGGGATCCCTGTGTTTGCAATCAGTCATGTTAATTTCTAAAGTTTTCCCTGATTGGTTTGGTTGACGTTAGTGGAGTGTGGGTGATTGTGGTTGTTGATGATGATGAAAGTTTTTATTTTCTCTCATTTGGTCTGGTTTTCCAATCCAATCGCGTATTGAATTCTGTTGGATTAGATAAACCAATTCTTTTTCTTGGAATGAGACAGAATAATAAAAAAGCGTGTGGAGAAAGCAGGTGAAGGTAGAAAAGGTTCTGACAATGCAAACTGTGGTATGCTACGATGGGCAGGTGCAATAAGTGGTGCTTGGCAAATTGCCTCTTCCTCTTTGTTGCTTGTACTTGGACTTTCTACATCTCTTAACCAACTCTGGCCCATTACACGTCCAACATTTACTGCTTGCTTGCTTACACTTTCTCCAAGGGTTGAGTTAACGTGTTGTATAGTATGTGGTATAGTCTCCTTCTTCTCAAGAAGTCTGAGAAATGGACCACATCCGCATCTACACTTTACATTCGGTGAATATTGCCTGTAGTATAGTGGTGACTTTCTCTCCATTTCTCCTCCCATTGTGTGTTTTCTAGTTGTTTGAGTTTGAGAGGAGAACTCAGCATGCATCCAATCTCATCCTACATCCGGTCACAGAAGAAGAAAGAGATGATATGGTTCACAGATTGGCAGTATTACAGATACGCACTATCATTGTAACCAACCAATCGTTATAGTATAGCTTTGTTCAGGTTTTACCAAACAATCAAATAAAGCAGGGCAGTGTTGTGTTTCAAATGCTTTACTGTTTCAACAAAATTGCGTCCCACCCAATTTATTAGAGTTCCCGAAATGATGACAAATTGGTGACTTTTGGTCAATTAGTTTGATGTCCATTTCTCTATCATGATACAAAATCCTTTCATACTAGAAATCTCACTTTTTTATGTGTACTCTTCCGACCTTGATAGTAGTCAGTACTTTTGGCCTGAAATAAGAATCATTGGTTTCGGTCGACTTAGTTTGGCCAAGTGCGGATAAAGTAGGTAAGTCGTGTGGGTCGTCGTCGTCGCATCTACGGAAGCCATGCTGCAGATTTTGGTTGTGGATTTGGCTTGGCGAGGTATAGTTGACTTTTCTTGACACAATCGATTCTTTCGACTACTCTTAACTTTTTATCACATAACATGCTTTGTCCTGCTCTCCTTGCTCTGTTACCATACCATATGACACCATTTCTGGTCGTGATGGTCGTGGTGGTCGTGTTGGATTTATTGTGAATCCACTCACTCCTTTGCTACTGTCATGTCGAAATCTGTCCTCTTCAATGCAGCCACTATCAATTAATCTCTCGTTTAGTCCACCTCAGGCTATGGATGGTTGTCATCGCACTTCAAAATCCAATCCAATCTAAACTTAAGCACTGTGATGGCAATGGGGATGGCGTTGACTAGAGTTTTGTAAAGAGAAAACTCAATCCCAACTGGATTTGATGTAAGCATGCACCTTCCTAGTGAGGAGAGAGGGAGGTTGGATGTCTGTTCTGTTTGGTTGGATGTCTTGTGAGACTTCTTTGTTCTGTTCTCTCTAGAAAACACAACATTATTCACTTTATTTCCAATATTCTTTGGTCTACTTCCTTTGTCTTTTGCAAAAGAGAGATTTCTACGTGTATAAAATAAAATAAGGTAAAGTACTCGAGAAAGTGACATAAACAAGGGTTGCAAAGTGTTTGGTTGGAGTAGGTGCACTAGATTTAGGAGACGAAAACAAAATGAGACAAACTAAAAATCGCTCTTTATTTTCAACGATGTAGATTCAAAATTCAATACAAATGGATTCTCGTTACTCGTTATCATTTTTCGTCATCATTTCTTCCGAGAAGTGATGATGATGTAGAGGAAAGTTGTAATGCTAAAGTTGTCTGAATGCGTCTCATCATAAAAAATATATGGTGCAGAAGTGTGGAATCATGAACTGCTACCGTTATTAGACCAGACCAACCATCCTACTGTATCTACTATTTACTCTTTTTTACTGCATGTTTATCCTTTACTATGTCATAATATTTGTAATAACATGCTCATCATCGTTATCATAAAGCTTAAAGCTTGCTTGTTTTAGAATAAAGGAAGACTGATGACGGAGGGAGAAATGGAGAATATATTATGTACAACTAATCCCTCATTTTTGTTCCCGTTACACCACTTTCTCCAGCTCCCGTGTTCCTCTTTTTAATGGATTACTTGCAAGTTGCTCAATTAATATTTCGCAATCGAGGAGTGTAAACTTCATTTGCATTTATTCTGACAACCATTCATGAAACATGACAAACTGCTCCAATGTAGCAGACGCAGATATAATGTAGCAGAGAAAATAAAATGTACGCCAAAATGCTAGAAGTAGGAAACTTTCAGGTATCAAAAGGGTCAGTGGTCCAGTCTGGTTGCGTGATCGTGATCTCCGTGTCAAGCAGCACGACCTTACAATTTCTGCTACCTGCAACCGCACATCTTCGAAAGTTTCTGAGATAGGTCCTATACATAAGTCATTAAATCAGCGTGTTCATTAAGACGGATGGACGGACAGGAATCTAAATGGCTTGGCTGTTTTCAACTTTTTAGTTATGCAGTTGTGAATAGATTGAATTAATTACTAATTTACATTCTGTATAATGTACCTACAAATGGTTCTCATCCATGTTTATGTAATTAATCAGAATATACTCAGTTTACATTTCATTCATTTTGAATTAGGCACTGGACAGGAACTAGATCTGATATTGTAATATTCTGTTCACTTACACCACAATATTGTAAATTGTAATCACATGAAATAACGTTATTCTTGGGAACTGACAATGAGTTTATATTTTGCTTCAGGCAATGAATGAACAGTGATGCGATATGTTATGTGGGATAACGATGGTAGGTAAACTATGCGAACAGAAACAGCCACTGCTGTCTATGATATAGCCAATTATAAAATTTAAGAGTTACCATTTATTTGCTCTTATTATGCAACATACTGCAACATGCTGCATAAACATATTGCAGTATTAGCAAATCATATGTACAAACATAAACTACGAAATTCCTCAACTCTCTGCATGTAACAAGCAAACCACAGAGCAGAACTAGACCAAAGTTTGTTGGCAACAAGAAGAGAATATGATTATGGCAGAAATTGGAGAAAGCCAGTTTCGCACTTCTTGTGCAAAACTGAACCATACACTCATTGTCAGGCATGGGGACATATGGATGCAATTAGAATATAATTTGAAACAAAGTGGGAGATCGATTCAGACATATAGACAGAGATTTAGTTAGATTTGGGTACAAACCTATTATCGGTGGGGAAACGACAATATTATAAGCATTTCGTATGTAATAATGTGAACAATTGATTCCCTATAGACATTCCTGTATTCATTGTTTTCGGATGATGAAGCTTGCATGCACATCCACGATATGGATAACATTTTAAATGAAAAGAAGATTTTTCAATCGGTTGACTTTTATTGATTAGAAATAAGAGAAATAAGTATATCCAATTTGTGATGATAAGCGTTGAACTGGAAAAAGTAGCAGCTTTTGAAGCTGCTTAGCTATATTTCCTTCCTTTCTTGCTTTCTCATTCAGTAAATGGAAGTTGGTAGTGCATGCAAATAGTTGATGAAATAAGGCAGGAAGGATTCTATGGGGTAATTTAAATTTACTTCCCAAAACAGAATTGGATGAAATGCAATTTAGTTGGAAAATCAGTTAGAATTGATCCCCACTCTAGGTTTGTGTGCCCACTTATGTATTTGGACTAGAGAATATTCCTTCTTGGTGTTGTGATGACATGCTTATTTTATACTGCCATATCATCACCAACACTAGCAGACGAAACCTTTTAAGAATATCAAACAATCCAATATCCAACCCGGTTGTTTGTGCACGTTACATTGTGGCATGATAAAGTTTGGCAGCAGATGATGTTCCACTTGTGAAATGAAGCTTATACCGTCGTATAATGTAGGAAATATGTCAACCTTTGTGGTGAAATGGCTATTCAAACCATGTATCAAATAGTCTTCTAGTTGCAATTGAAAGTCCCCAAACTGTAACAAATAATATAAATGATTGACTATGTCAGTCAAACTTGTTAGACGGTACCTTTCATTAATCACATAGAACAATTAGTTAATTCAAATCCACTTGTGGTATTGAACTAGCTACAGCTTTGCAACCGCATGTGGAAGAAGATGCAACGAGAGATTTCGTTCGTTTGGATGAGGAGATTGAGCAATTGGAAAGTGGTTGGGTGAAGAAAGTCGTTCTCTACAAATTCGCCAGGGATTCGAGGGAATAACTATGATTGT
>JAQIWQ010001175.1:0-11762 GCA_034695825.1 Folsomia inoculata
GTACATTACCCACTGCCAATATAACATCGTAAATTAAGATTAATCGCCTTCAGTAAGAAATTAACACTCTCTGCCATAAAATGTGCTTTAATAAATGGTTTTTACTCATCCTATCCACCAACGAAGGGTAACTAAATAGACAATAGAAGGAAAGTTTACGAACAGATTAACGAGAAGGTAGTAGTAGTTTATTTTCACTTTGGCTTGGTAAACTTCGTTAACTATAGGAAGAGTGAACAACTTATATATGACCACCTTGCCATCCTACCTACCTCTGAAGTATACTTTGTTATATCTCCTGCTTCAGTAACATGACCCTCTTTCCTTCATTCCATTTGAAGTTTGTCTGGCCTGTTTCACGAACGACCCCGCACCATTCTCCTCCAGCCCATGATGGAGAAAGAGAAAGAACACTGTTTCAACTTGATCCACCTCAGCTCAATCTGTCGAGAAGGAGGATTGAAGCAGAAGTTTTACCAACATAATAGAATATTATGTAAAGGTAGACTTAAGCCAAAAAAGTAACATTCTCTCTTCACTGCTTTCTCCATCATACAGTGAAAGAAGCTTCGGGGGATAGCATCCCTGTTGTAGCGATCTCTCTTCGAAAATATCTGGAATCGAGATGAAAACTACGATTCATCATTTTATACCCATATGGATATAGAACAGAGGTTGGCAACTTTTTATTTTTTAAAGAAATTCTTGCCATGAGATTTCGGTTTGAAAACCCTACGGCATTTATTAAAAAATACATCAGAAATCGGTATTCTGAAATGTTTGGAGTGATTGAATAAAAAGTTTTTGTATAATATCTGCAAGAAACAACTGTGCATTAACAAAGCATTACAAGTACTTTTCATTTACGGGTTTTCCTATCTTTCTTGCCTTGTCACGTACGCTTACCTTTTTATAAGGGTATACTAAAAGAGTCTAATTATCCGGATACGAAACTTATTTTATACACATTTTGAAAAAGTAATCCCAAGAATGTCTTTAAAAAGAAAACGAAAGTAAGTGTAGTGAAAGTATCTACCATCCACTGTTACAAAGAGCATTTTCCTCTCACGGCAAATTCTTTCTAGCTTTCACCTCACCTGCTTTTAAAATGATGAAAACGTTTCATGCTTAAATGATTTCTAACGATCAGCAGAGTGAAGAGCGCTTTTCATGTTGAGGGATAATAAAAGAGTCTTTTTCTTGCAAAGAAGCTGGGATTGAAAGTAGAAAGGAGAGAGAAATGCAATATCAGACATGACAAGAAACACACTGCACTGGAAACTTCTCTAACTACCGATTCTATTCATCTTCCATCATCCTCTCTTTAATAATCTATATTTGTTCCTGAAATTGGACGTCTTTTAACTTTGTGTCACGATGCGTACTCGGGAGCAATCATTTAAACATGGATTGCGTATACAGAGTATCGAGTAGTTGACATTACAGTGGGTGAAATTAACTTCAATTTAACCTGATTAAATTAGGAAAATATTTCTGAACAAGTACAGTAGCGTTATCACAGAATGTGCAATATTCCTTGGAATCTCCCCAAATAATTGGATACAGCAGAAATAATATGAACAAAGTATGTATCTGTGTGACGGAATTTGAACGAGGGGAGAAAGTAAACATGAACACTTGAGCCACAACCCGTTACACTGTGAATGAATAGTCCACATTTGTGTTTGGTTAGAAAGAACGACATTTCCAATAGTAAATATGGATGGCTCATGCAGCATTCTGTCAAGTCAAGTCGGACAACATTTCCTTTCCATGTCCCATATTGCATTCCGTCACTGCCAAAACCAGGCTTAGGTTGGGTTTTAATTTGTAAATATTTCTCCGCTCTTCAGTTCCTCTCCTCCACTTCACTAAGCTTGGCTCTGGTAGAATTTTGCATGCCAGGTTGACTTTCCTTTTTTCCTTTATGCATCCTCGATTTTGGAGTTGGAATATTGCTGAATGCTTTCACTATTCTGATTTTCAAAAACTGTCTCTTGGCCATTAACCATCATATCGTTGAATTGTTTGACTTTCCTTATTTATGACAATAACTTGATTATATCGATAGAAGACTTCTTGGTGCGATTGAGATTGAACGACCTAAAAAGTGGAACCATATAGGGTTTAGGGTTAGGTGGATAGTTACGATGCTGCGAAGTAATTATAGTTGGATTAATACGTAAAAGTATATTTTAAGGGATCTGTTCATGGTAGTCTACGTTGGTTCTGAAATACACAACACTGCAATTTTTACCATGGACTTTGTTATCCTAATAGTGAAAGGTTAGGTTTGGGTTAGACCTGGCTGGTCTGGTCTAGATTGTAGAGTAGGGGTTGGGGTTATAATAGGTCGATGTGGATGTGAATACCATGAACAGGCAGGGGAAATGCCAAGCAGACATGGCGGACGGACCGGGCCAAATACTAGCTCGGTTGCTCGTGATATCCTCCTATACAAGAACGGGATGGATGGTGAAAAGTTGGGTGGAAAGGAATAAGGCAACCTAAACTCTATCCCAGAGACTTTCTCCGTTCCTCAACAGTGTTCCATCCACCTCTCGCACTACCTATTACATCGCTATCCTACACTCTTTTAGTCAGTCCTCACTGTATTTCCGTTGCATCGTGCACGTAAATACGTCTACAACAAAACTACAACATCCCTCGCAAGCAGTCCTCTAAAGTAAGCATCTGATCCCAGTGCAAGCAAGGAACGAGCACAATAGGATCTGGGAGGATGAAGAATTACCATCTTGGTCGACGTGGACAAAAGCAACGAAACTAAGAATAAGCCGATCCAATTCTTTATTGTATTGGTAGCAGAAGAAATTCTCAATTCCATACAACATTTGTTAGCTAGCATATCCCAAAATTGCTTTTCATCATCCACCTGTTTAATTCAGACCGAATTTTATTTTCGACACGAACCATAGAGCGGGTGATAAAATTCAACCCGTTGAACAAATGTGTTTATTGATTAAACTTGGCCCTTTCACTGAAATTTCTTGCACCACAGGCTGAAGAAGAGGAAACAAAAAACATTCTATTTATGGAGCCAAGTGGGAATGCATATAGTGAACCAGTCGTGTGAAGAGAAAGAAGAGCACGGACACAACATAAAGGAGTGAGTTTATACATTTAAATTATCTCCTTCATTAAAGAACAAAACTTGGTTCGTATACGCTCCCATGTGGGTGAACAAACACTTGCATTTTCACGACTTTCTCCTTAATACATAAGTGATATTTCCTTGAACCATGAGAGCAAATTAACAACTTTTACTCTGTCCATTAATGTCTTTTATATAATATTACTGAAGGATCACAAAGTATGGGACAGATCCATTGTACTAGAACAGAAGCATAGTGTCAATTTACATAACGAAGGGGGATCGAGTATCTTCACAAAAACAAGTTTTACATTACACAGAACTACGACTTCAATTCAAACAAATAATGCGAGGAAATTTCCTATCCGTCATGCAAATTCAGACCAAGCCAAAAGGACGTGCAGAAGTACGTTATTTTACCATGGACAAGCGTGAATGAAATGAAATGAAGCAACGCTGTAATCTCAAGAACATATTATATAAGAAGATATTATATGAAACCATTACGTCTCCATTAACCGAGAAAGTATATATCATCCCTGTGACAGGTTCTGTCTGATTCCAGCAAGTGTGTACACTCTGTAGGATATTTCTACAGAAAAATTGCTATTTCTCTGAAAAGATTTCTTTGTGCTCCATTTCTATCTCGTATATTTTTATTATCGGGCTGTCATAGTGGTTAGAACTATTACCACCGCAGCTGTGCTATCGTCACATCTTTGGCTTCAGACAACTCCAAGTAACTAAACAAGTGCATACACTACTTTCCTCTCTCTCTCTCACACACAGTTGGACGGAAGAAGCAAGAAGGATTGAACACAATTCTCAGTGTGCACTTCGTTCCTGAGCTCTCATCATCATCGTCTTTCTCTCTTGCGAAATTCTATTCAATTTTGCTTCCTTCTTTCACTGAGATTTCTGCTTACATTCTTTATTCTTCCTTCCCTCTTCAGCGTGGTTCAAGAATGAAGCAAAAATCAGGAGGAGAATCTTCCTCAAGATCAGCCAATCACCTTTCTATCCATCATAAGCTTGGGGCTTAGCTAAATATTTCAGAATCGGGCTGGACAAAGAAAAATTGAATCCATCCCAGGAATAAAAACCACAGGTATTAGTTGTACAGCCCACTCACTAAATGTGAAGAATCATTATTGTTAAGGAATTGGCCAACTTACATAAAGACCAAAGAATGGAACCATCTACCAGTAATTTGATTCTGAAGTGAAGTTGATGCATTATAGTAAAGTCAATCCACAATTCTTCAGTTTAGTCACGAACCCTCATCATCCACGAAGTATATAATTACTCAGCGACCACACCATACCATTGCCATTATCCACGTCTGAATTCTGTTCAGCAGACTCAACTCAGGTTTGAGTTTCCATCATTCTCTTTTGTGTGTGAGATTTACTTTACTACTTGACGTGGGCTCGTTTGGAGAAAGTCGGATCATCTTTCTTTCCCGTCAGCCATCAAACGTAATCCAAATCATATAGCCTTCCGTCAACACTGTAACTCCATTTTACTTGCTCTCTCTAGTCGTTGTATATTACATACGTATGTAGTGGTTGTGAAGCCCATATATATAAATTCCAGCTTATACCAACTTTGACAATCAAGAAGCCTCAAAGCACAAAACCACATTCATCAAATCTAAATAAACTAAAACCCTAAACAAATATAAATTTCTAACAGTGAAACATTTCTGGAATTCAAAGATCAAATTATTACATTCGCTACCCGAGTAGAAAACAAATATTAAAATAATAAGCTTAATTTTGTAATAAAATGAGAGATTTTGCTACGACTTCCATATTACATGTTTAATATATCCAATACGCCCTTGTATGCTACGCTACGACTACGCCGTTTACTTTTTTGTCTGATGCGAGATAATTAGACAAAACAAGCTTCAAGAAACGCTTCCTTCCTGTTTGTGTAATATTCTCTTAAGCTGACAAGTAAGAGTAAAAGTTAGTTTTTTTTCTTCCTTTGAAACAAAAAGGGTGAAAAGACAAATCGTGTTAACTCGACGTCGAGTGAGTCAATCGACCGTTGACCAGACAGACGATAAATTGGGTTCATTCGCATGGAGAGAAGGACGAGTTGTGACCAAAGTAAAATCAAAAGAAGTGAAGTTCAATAAAGTTGATGGATGCGAATTCGTTTGAGACTCAAGGGAACCAACTCGTACATTCATCCAACCACGAATACGAATATAGAAAGTAAGCCAACAACACATTGCAATATCTTGAGAGTGTACTGTACTTGAAGAAAGGAGAAGCGACAACATAATATATAACGTCTTCTCATTTACTTTGCTGTTGTAGCTGGCAGTGGAAAGCTTCTTCGGCTACTGCTACAAATATAATAATATATTGGATTCTCCTCCTTTCACCCATCAGACTGACTTATCTGATAGCAAATAAGAAAAGCAAAGCAACTGAATTTCGTGTTTGTTTTCTGTTCTCTTCCGATATTTCAACTCGATTCCAAATCTGATCGGGTTGTATTTTCTTGAGCTGTATTTGGGTTCGAGCGAGTGAGAAATGTACAAGCCAATGCCAACGGATAAAATTGGAAGAGTTTAAGCTCTGATGGTGAAAGACACGGACTAGCCATCAAGTGGACAAATAATCTGTGCTGCATGGTCGTGTTGGATGCTGTTATTTTACTTGGGTGAACATAGAAGGCAATTCTACTTTATACCTACTACACAAGAAGAATTCGATTAAGACTTTTCTTCTGTGCACGAGTAAGCGAAAAGAAATTGAGATTTTACAAGTTGTGTAAAGTCCTTCCTCTGCTGAAATATCATGGAAAACCAACCGCACATTCGGTTTGCAGAGACACGTAAGTGAGATTAAAAGAAAGTTTTACACGATTGTGTTTCTAATATTTCTACTTCACGCCCACAATTCCCTACTCACCCTCACACCTTTAGAAGACAATGGGGAAAGTTGTCTCGGGAAACATGTGACAAGTATATAGTTATTCTCATTCTTCTTTTATTTGCAACAAAAGGGATCATTCTTTAACGCTGTCGAGCTCATTTTAGGGACACCAATTGTTGAGGTTAACTTTGTTGGTGTGTGCTTCACATTCTTAATTGAGTACCTTTCTAATGTGAGATTTTTTGAATGTTACTCTGATATTGGAAGAAAACAAAAACAGATATCTAGAATAGTAAAATGAATCATCAAAAGTCTCATAATATTTATAGCGGAAATATTCCACGGTTCACGGGTTCACGTCTGGGTAGAGATAAAATATTCATAAATTCTTCTTCTTTGTTGTGTTGTTTATTAACTTAATTTGATGGAAACGTGCTGAAAGGCAGAGACCGCTCTTTATAAGTCAGGAATTATTAGTTCACTTCCAACTGATGAGCAATCTGTTAATGTTCCCCATCTATGCATGTCTGTAGCCCCAGGAAGCCCCAAGAGCTGTTTGAAAGGAAGCAGAAAGCTGACATTCGAAGAGAAAGCGGTAGGTGAAGCCGCCGGGGATGTACAAACTACGCCTCCACGAAGTCCACGGAAAACATCCAAAGTCTGCATCCGATCCCCCGGCGACAATTCATCTCCTTCATCCACGCCCCCAGTGGTAGTGGCGACACCACCACCACCACCACCTCCATTTGTTAAACCACCGGATATTCAATTCAGTCAACATTATGACCAGTCCACACCACCCCCCAACTGCACTTCTAATGGCAGCTATGACTTTGTGGAACCCCCAGAAGATAGCAACGATCCTCGAAAGGATCCCCACCTCATGGAGGTTGCCTCACAGTTTGTCAACGAGATAATTGACATTGCAACCGTAGAGGCAACCAATAGACAAAAGGTAGGTGGAGTGATCGACTTATGTGATAACATCAATCCTGTGACGCACAATATCCACCAGTATACCTAATAGAAGAGAAAGCAGTTTGGTTGAATCGGGTTGAATGGCAGATTTGGGGCCACTTTCCACTCTGACTGACTTTTAACTTTATCATCCTTCATGGCTCGGGTAGTAATTCTTCAAGGAGACTTTTATTTTTATTTTGTGTGACACGCAATACCCTACTCAACCGCTTGACTTTATAGCTTTCTCTCAGTGGAAAACAGTTTCACTCAAATTTTCTCTTCAACTAAATTAATGGCTCATAAGAAAGTCCAGCCAGGCTGTTGCCAGAAACAAATATACTGACATTACAACAAAAAGCTAAGTTTTGATGGGTAGACTGAAGAGGGGAAGATGTTATAATTAAAGCTATGTGAAAATATTGACAAATGGACTAATAAGACAAATGGTTCGCATTCTCGATGAATAATGTTCATCTTTCTGCACTGAACTTTCTCTTCCAAAACAAACAATTGGTCCGTATGTAGTATAGTTAGTTACCTACCACCATTACCGAAATGAGACATTCTCTCTCCGTCATCAGAATTTGACCTGACTGTCTATTCATGTGGACACAAGATAATGATAAAATTGCTAGATTGCCACTTAGCCCAGACAATTTAGGTGCAGGGAAAACTTTCCCTCTACTCTAACAACTGACTACATCAGATAAAAGCACTTCATCCCAGAGAAAACCCAATGTTAGGCCCATAATCATTTCACCACAACCGAAACCAGGTTAAATCTACTTTCCTAATCGCAACTTTACTAGTAGATTATGCCATTTCTGAAATGGTTTATTAGATTACACATAGAGTTGGTTGGTAGCCAAATATGCTGAATATTTATTAGACAGATGCCCACATTCATTTCCTGCTTCTTGGTTAGATGATGAAACTTGATTAATGACCACTCTTACAAATTTATGTGTTTTATAAATTCTAAATTATACTTAAATTCGTATTTTAGCCTGCATCAAGCGCCAAGCCGAACCTAACAACAATTGCAAGAGGTGAGCAACGTGCATAAAGGTTCTTGTGATATTCTAATTTCTTCTAACCTTTCACAGATATTTTAACAACTGGTCGGAGATCCGTTTGGGTTCAGCGAGCCCAAGGCACCGTGTCCAAGTGGTTCACAAACCTTTGCGTCAAAGCGCAAAACTCGATACGAACATGAAGAAATTTTCACCAAGCTAAAATCTAATATGGTATCAAAGACAACCTTTAACATAATTTCACCATGGAGGGTTGATCTTTAAGTATTGACATCAGTGGAACATGCAACTATGTATTATAATAATAAGTCATTAACATATGTACTTGGTTTCATATGTCGTTATACCATCTAATGGGTGTTTGGGTACAGATTCAGTCATGATCAGGGATAACATTTATTAATGACTGACACTGATATCACTAAGTATTACGTAGGACATGACCTAACTTCGGGAAAACGATCATAACCAATTCAATATCTTTATATTAAGCACATGTCAATTGAGCACGAAAGCTTATCGCCTGTTCTTTCACCTGCAATTCAAAGGCCGATCACATGACACTTTTCGAACTGTCCCTAAATTGAAAGTTTGTCCATGGGGTCATACATTTTGAAGCTATTTCAACCAGAGATCAACATTAAGGTCAAGTATTAAGGTCATGTTCTGGCAAACAACTGAAAATGACCGACAGTTATCCTTCGGAAGCATTTTGGCACACTCAATTTAATTCGCCTGTGATAAGGCAAAGGATAAAAAATGCATTTCGTATTTATGAAATTGAAATGTCAAAAATCCAGGGTCACCTAATGCTAATTAGTGCTACTCCCTTATGGACATGTTATGTATGATCAAAAATAGATTCCCTTATTCCTATCTTACCTTTCGTCTGAATGTTTGATATTTATTGTGTATTATGTTTCTTAAAACTACCTGAACCGAATCACTGGATTGATTATTCCGAATCAGTAATAGGGACCACGCGTACCGATGCAACCCCAAAACTAAACCTCGTCTTTGTAGGAATAAGATTTTTAATTGTTTCCGGATAAGACAAAGTACACCCATTACTCATGTCATTTGTAAATTCCCACAAGTACTCCAGACTTCATCGACAAACAGCATGCAGAATAATACAAATATTGAATCTCATTTTGCTAATTGTATAAGTATCATGATGACATGACATGCCAGGTACTGATCACCTAAATATATTCTATCATGTATATCAAATTATTCCAGTTTTTATGTATGGACTACATAAATGTAAGAGACATGCGAAAAATCAATAAAAGTTACAGCTCTTGAAATTTGGTTAAACGTTAGTTTATCATTTGTTTTCACAATAAACAAAACTAGCACAAATGTGAGTATTTACTTGCGGAAAATTTATAATATAAAGTCTAATAATAAACTTTGGTTTTTGTTTCAGTAGACTATTTGGGTTAATATCACAAGAAATTTTGCGTTAAGATCCTTGGAAAAAGAGTTCTTCATCATCTTCCAATTCTAATCCACCATTCCTGGCAAGCATGTAATTATCCATGTCGATGCACGTGCAATTGTTTATTGCATACCTCAGTCGTTCTCGCATAATATCCTGTACAATGGGAATACAAGTCGGAGTGTATAACACATACAAATATCTCAATAATTAATCACATCATGATACCTTGGAAGAATATGGAGGCAGTCGTAATTGAAAGAAACAAGTTTGAGCAGTCGGCAAACCGTTTAATGGTCGGTCTACCCTCATCACTTGGAATCGTTGGGTGAAGTCTGCTAGATTTGCTGGCAGTCTAGATCGTCCGGACACAAATCGCATGAACAACACTCTTTCCGAATTAGAGAATTCCTCCAAAATACTCCATAGCCACTGAACAAGCTCGTTGTTATCGTCCATTTCACGATACCTGATCAACACGCAAACCACAACTACTTTTTCAATATTCTTTTCTTAGTACTGAATGGTGGAAATCCTTACCTCACTACTTGCTTCAGCAATCGAATGGATATATTAGGAAGACCACAAATAAGTTGTTCTAAATGACAGCCTAATGGATACCAAAGTCAGGTTTTATGTTTGTTTATAACTGAAAAAGCAATTAACTCTATTCATCTTTGTCTTACCCATCATCAAAGACATCAATGGGACTGGAACAATTCCGGCCATACCCTCACGAATGGCCGCCACCTAGAGAACAATTTACAATTGAAACAAATATAAATATAAAAATAATAAAATTTATATCTGTATGTAAAGTCATTACTTGTAGATCCAGTTCATGTAATCTAAAGTTAACAGCTTTCTCAATGTAGTCCAATCTGTTGTGGAAAGTGAGTGGTAAACTTCTACCTCCAGGTACAATTGCCACTAAAATGAAAATATAAAAAGTTAACTAAAAGCAAAAATAAATTACTTGTATTAACTTGCGCGTAAATTCTACCTAACTTTCCAGTACTGCTTGTACCCTCGTAGCACTCCAAGGGAATTACTTCATGGAAATTTGTTTCGTTGAACTGAGATGCTACGTTGTCCCTGATTGATTGTAAGCCCTTTATATACATCGCGTCTACTTCTTCCAAGTCGTCCACCGTCACTTCTTCACCCACAAGGAGCTTCCATACTATAGGAGCCAAATGAATTGCTACCGGCTTTTTTGTTCGAATCGAAACTCCAAACAAAATTCCGATAAACTTGAATGCCAACAAATCTTCGGTTGAAGTCAAATCAGGGTTGAGTAGAAATCGGTCTCTGTTGAAGCCCACATCAACCAATGAATTTGGTGTGGGAATCAAATATGGCAGCGATCCATTTGTTAGCTCAATGCACATCTCAGTAATGGTGTCATCGAAAACACCACCAGCATCGTCTGCTCCTTCGCCCATGAGTTTCACCTTCCAAGCACGCGCAGGTAATCTTAACTCCTGCGGAGCTATCTGGACAACTTGCTTTGAAATCTGGGTAAATATAGGCTTCTTGCGTTTACATTTTGTGGTCAAGCGTCGTACGGTAATTTGTGGTCCATAAGTTCTCGACTGAATCATAGTACGATGTAAAGTACGAACAAACGGAAGGGTATAGACGCGGGATGTGAGCAAACGACGCAGCTTCGGAGAAGTTGGAAAATATTGAGGATCGTTATTAACATTATCATCAACGTGAGCTAGTAGCGGTAATAGGTTCCAAGTTCCGAAAAGAAGATCAGAAAAGTTGAATAGTGTCTTTAGCCGTGCTCTTAATCCTGAAATAGGTATATCTTGAAGACGAGGAAACTGCGGTGGTATGCAATCTGGGGTTCCAAGTTTCAAATTTACACCCGAGTGTAAATTAACACCACGAACGACACGGGGAGCGGTCCACGACGCACTATGAGTTCTTCCTGCTGAAACCTGCTGCACACCACGACCCGACAAAATATTAATTTTCTCTGGTTCTCTTACAGTTAAAGTGTGTCCTAATCCAAGTTGTCCATCGGTATTTAATCCCCAACCAAAAACTTCCCCATCCGATGTTACGGCCAAACTGTGTTCTGCACCAACAGCAATATCAACGATATGTTTATCAGCCAAACTGATTACTTGAACTGGTCGGTTACAACATCTAACATGGGGCTGGCCAATCAGTCGATCCATTCCACACACTATAGAAAAACAGAACATATCAATCTTAATGTAAAATATTAGAGACTCTGTCGTACTAAGTGCAAATCCGAAAGGAATCATCAAATTCTAATTTGTAGTTAGATGCACTAGGGAATG
>JAQIWQ010001176.1:0-11759 GCA_034695825.1 Folsomia inoculata
GGTTCCTTTGGAATGATCATTTAGAAATAGTGGGAGTGCAACGTAGCAGAGATGGAGAAGAATTCCTAGTTGAACTAGATGTGTTTTCTTTGCAGCGATGACGTTTTGGGATTTGGGGTCCCAAGTATAGTAAAGACATTGCAATTTGTCTCCAAACATAAGGTGGAGTTTCAAGTGCGGAATGAAAATTGCAGACAGCATTTTTCGAGTAATGTTTAGCTCAAAATATAGATTGTATCTATATCAACATCTGACACCATCTAAATTCAACGACAAATGGGTTTTAGGGGAAATGAATTTGTTTGCACTTACATACTTAATTATTTACTTATTTGCCTCTTCGCATGAGCTGTGTTTATTTGGGATTATTATTAGACAACTAGACAAATGTAAATGGAGAAACTATTGGTTATCCCTGGACTTGCGTCATGTTATCCGGACAATTAATCGGGATAGACAAGCAACCTGATGACATAAATAAAAAATAAACTGCTGATAAGCAGACGTAGGTAGAAGTGAATTTTTGAATTTTGACATGAACACACCATATATGTCCATATGGGATCAGCGTGTCGCAGATTTCGATATTGAGCAAATGTCCGTACATCGTGATAACCCAATTAAACAGAGTAAGGTTTGAAAATCTTGCGAGTCGCTACATAAGCATTTATTGTACAGTCAAATGTCGACAGGATGGATATCACGAAAAGTAGGTAATGCCTTAGGAAGTAAAAGTATTAAAGAATCCCGACTCAATATGACTAATGTCCAGGCTTTAAATGGTGGGGGCCATTATGGGATCTATGAATGAAGTTTGGGTGGCTATTATTCGTTATCAAAGTAATACTCACTCTTGACAAAAGTATCAGAAAGAACACATACCTTCAATAAATCGACACATTCACGAGCATCGTACTTACCACTGCATGAAAATGGTAAGGTTGGACAAGCAGAGAGGACTTGAACATAAGCATTCATTCATTTCAACTCCTGGCAAAATCATATTGGTTCATTCTCTTAATCTGGAATTCAAAAGACAAAGGCAATCAATTATTTTCTTGTTTAAACAAGGAAATATTTGTTTTAATTCCATTGTACATCATTAATTATTTCAACAATATGACGGTCGCAGGATTAATATCTTTTAACTTTCCCATTTAAGTAAACTGTGAACTGTGATGCAATACAAGGAAGTTGACTCTCACGTCACAAAAGGTGATAAGGATATGAATAACTTTGCAGTATATTCGGCATGTTTAAATTATTAATTTCGGATGACATTTACCACAGAATGAGTTGCCTTGTTTGTTTTCAAATTCAGGGAGTGAGTATGTCACATTCGTCATAAAATCCATTCTACCCACCCATCGAAACTAAATATGAAACCATTGATTATAGTTTGGAATTTCACCTATACGCTGAATTCTATTTAATACCAAATTACATATTGTACATAATATGAAGATGCATGTCAGGGAGTTTCGAAAGAGAAAATTTATTTACAGTTCTGGATTTTATAATTGCCACTGATATGTATTGTTGAATTTCCAGACTTTAGGATTTCCGTCGCAAAGCCTTGATACAGATGAATCTATAAGGCTTAGGTTAGATTAGGTTAAATGATTTTGGAGATGAGTGAAGTGATGATGGTAACGAATGCTAGCCTTGAACCTCCGACAACTTGAAATCAATTGTTCTCTTATGTATATTTTGTTACAACGGATACGGATGTTGAACTTTGTTACAACCGGAAATAATTAAAATGCATAAATCTATATTTAACCCATTTCAATGCATGTTCTATAACTAATTGTACAATAATATGAATATTTCCATTTTCATTTAATGGAGAGGAATGGATTGACATAATGGTATTGGTAAAAATAAAATGCAAAGAAATCAGTGACTTATTCTAACACATGTATACTTAGCATGTACTATGGCTATTATGGCTAAATGGAAATTTAAACTATGATTTAATTTACAAAGTGGACCTTTTGATGTTATGTAATAAATTCCATTTTTGCTTTGAGAATACTGTGCATTGCAAATGCACTTTCATTGACATTGACGTATGTATAATGTAATTAGGAAACATGACTTTGTTTTACTTTACAATGAAAATGAATGAATGAACTTATTGTGAGGTATTCTGAGTTGGTTATAAATAACTTTATTTATTTCCAAGAATTGTTAAATATAGAAATCCTGACCACTTACCCTTCTTCACTCCACTACGCTACCCAATAAGTCAAGTCCAGCACAACCACATTCACGTTGACCCTTAATCAATGTACCCTTTTCTGAAATATTCTAGGAAAAATATTTGTTGTAATAAATGCAAACCATACATACGCACAGCATTTTACGGGTCATTCTTCCTTCATTACTCAAATCTGATACATTTCACTCCTATCCGTATAAATTTTTGTCATTTTTGATAAATTTCCAGCCCCCAATACGCAATTTTTTAATACATATTTGCAATGGGAAGTAATCCACTACCACCCAATTTCGGAGTTGATCTTGCCAGGAAAATGTAGGTTTATTTTAACAGTGTTTTATATCCGTATTATTAATATTTATCATGTATGTAAACATGTAAGAGAATTCAGTTGGATCTTTCTATATTTTGATTAGTAGCAAAGTGCGATTTTAACTAGTTGAAATAGGTTTTAAATCTTGTGTAGCGCAGATAACAAAATTTCGGTACTTTTTAGTTTCATAATTTTTTTTCAATTTCAGCACGGAATCTGTATCTGCGCGACTGGCCGCTCGTGGAATAGGGGTGGGTGGTGGCGTACCGTCCAGAAGCGGATCGGCTGGGGGTAGAGGTGGAAGTAGACGTCATTCTAGGGGACCCACAGTGCCAACAAATACAACAACCGCGGCGGAGACTTTATCTCCTGAAGAACAAGCTAGAAAAGCCCGTGGTGCTCTGAATCTGATTCGACATGAGACCCCTGAAACACGAGACATGAGCAATGAACAATTGCAGCGACTGGTTTTGCTTCAAAAGGTCAAGCTGCAGAGGATTAAGCTGGCACAACGGCAAGTTCCACCACCACCGGTTGACCGTATCGACGAGGACGAAATCGACCGGCTTTCGGACGACAATGATGATAGCAACGATGAAGATATAGCCGATAGGTGAGATACAAAGTGTTGCTTGAAATTGTATTAAATATCATCAATCAAGGCTATTAAAGTAGTAATAAACTTTGACTATTTCAAATTAGGCTAGAACCTGGTGATTCGAGAGATATGACAGGGTTATCGACATCAAGCGAATCGTCGTTGTCATCATCAGTTGAATCAGTATCGTCGGGTACGGAAGACGAAGTGGATGATATGATTGACGACTAAAATGCAATCAATTAAAACATTTTCGTCAGAGTAATTTAAAGTATCGGAATTTCTTGTAAATAACAATTTTTTTTATCAAATAATCTTTAAAATATACTCAGAAAAAAGCAGATGTCAAGTTTACAACGCAGACATCACTTTTGTGGAAATTGCATCCAACATGTTAAATTGAAACTTGTTCAATCTGTCCAGCATCCAACGTTAACATTTGTATATTTTGGTAGATATCACATTATCATAGTTGATTATTATCTGTGAGGTTGCAGGAAGGACAACCAATTTTCAGACATGTTTCCTTATCAATTACTGTAAAGTTCTTATACTACAATGTATGGCGAATTGTTTAATAATATTTAAGTTTCTTTGTCAATGTGGTGGAATTTGTGGATCCATCATTCGAATATTAATGTGCATAAATATAAGATACAAGAAATAAAGTGTTTATCCTATTTCTAATTTATGTCGGGTTAATCGGACCACAAATTTTTTAATTTTATTTAAATTTGCGTGATTTTTACACAATAATAATTTATAAAGGAATTCAAAATCTCTCCCAACTTTCATGATTCATTTCAAGGAAAATATGGAAAATATAAACGAGATGAGGTAAACATAAACGGGCAAAAGCTTTCATAACTTAATTGAAAGTGTTTATCTTATCAAAAGCTTTATTCAGATGAACATAAAGTTACACACCAGACCATAGATAAGATATTACAAATACAACCATCAAACAAGAAGGTTGAATAATCACATCGCATACTATATTCTTTCTCAACTCTCGGTTACTTTTAACCGTTATAAAATACAACCCTACCAAATTGGCTCAAAAATATAAACAAGGATGGATAATTCAGAGAGAATTACCCGTTCGAAAAGTCAAATTCCAAATCCATTAGATTTCAAATCTACCCGAGATGAAACACCGCACAGTCTAAAAAACGTGTCCAATAAAAAAAGCCTTTCTACTAGTAATAGTGCACGAAATGACAACGACATTTGCACCCAAACCACATTTGAAAGTTGCGACGTGAACACGCAAACTGAAACCACTAAATGTTATAACAAAGCTACACAAACTAGTCCCGACGACACGGCGTCGGAGCTGCAGCATCCTCCGGACGACACGGCGTCGGAGCCGCAGCATCCTCCAGACGACATGGCGTCGGAGCCACACCATCCTCCAGACGACGTTCGAGTCCCAAAAAATGGAATTACAACTGGCCTACTCAAGCAGATATTAGCCCTCTTTCTAACTCTTGCACTGGTTCCCGTGGTACTTGTGGTCAACAATGGAGGTGACATTGGCAGTGTTGTACAGTTGGCGAGGTAACCAATTAATTGGCAATTAATTATATTCCTTAATAATAAGTAAAATTTCAACTGGCCGTCATAATTAGTTCAAATTGGCAATTAAGTACTTGGCTAATTATGGATTTCTAATTTGATTGTATAATTTAGAACAGCAGTGGACGTTAGCATCGAAAGACTTGTATCAACATCATTATGGGACGAGGCAAAAAATCTTTTAGATACCGGTATGACGACATTGAACCAAGAATTTCCCGACATGAACGAGTAAATTTTTCTGAATTTTAATTATATACACAAACAATTTTTAGTGAATTTTTATTACCATTTGCAGAGACAAATGGCTACGACTATCATCTTCGGCTCGTTGGGTAATTTCCAAAGAGGAACCTCGTCATCCTGCTTCGATTGTCGTTTTACTTCAAAATGGTCCAGAAAACCTGGCCAAATCCTCAACAATGATGCAACTCATGGAAAAATATGGAGGCCTTGTTAACAACGTTTTCGCCAAAATCTTGAACAAGAAGCCTCAACCCGTGTTCCAAATTGATCAAGCATACTTTTCAGCTATTGGTGGACGAATTACAATACTGCACCAGGACATGGCAAAATATTTTAAACAAGGTGGACGATCCATAATTGTTCGAGATGTTGATAAGATTACAAACAACGACGAGTTGATGGTGTTTCATACGTTGTGTGACGACTTTTCTGCACCTGAAAAACGTGCCCTAGTCATTTTTCTCGTTAATGCCCCTGAGTCGATTATCCAATGGGATGAAGAGAAATCAAACGACATTGCGTACAAGACATTAGATAAGTTGTGGAGCCCTGTAATGTCGGCAAATTACAGAGGTGCTTTGCTTGCAAGGGTTTTAAGAGAGTCAATTCTATCGTAGGGGTTTGGTTCCCAACACTGCGTGTTAATGTGTTAGTATCATCTAATGTGTCGCAGATGTGAATGGTGTTTATTTATGAAATGTATTTTTCCGTGTTTTCTTCAATTCATCTAGTCTGTAGCATTTATTCAAGTCTTTATAATCTAGGGTTTTGTGTAGTTTGCTCCGATCCGGTGCTTTGTGCATTTAAAAGGAAATCGTGCAACTTTGAAAATTTTACAGGACTTTTGGTTTTATTGACGGGGTCCAATTCTTTGTTAATGTCATATTCTTGACACTCATTACGAATTTAACATTTGTTAGCAAATCAATCACCTTCAGATGCAGTGACATTTTACGACTTTAAAACCAAGCGAAGTCTCACAATCTGTACTGGAAGCTGTACTATTGCAACGTTTATTACAATACAATTAACAAAACTTGACAAATTGTACAGATAGGAAATAGAGCTTGAATTATCTATTTATATGCTTATTATAAAGTGGTATGGTTCCAATGTTTTTGATTACATATTGTTCTTTTAGTAATTAATTTTATTGAGCAATAACTCGAGCTTTCAATGACATCCTGATCAGACAATTGAAATGATCAATATGTTCGGATGTTTGTTATTATTTAATTTATTAAACTTAACAAATTTAAGAGCAAAAATAACTTTTAAGGGTGAATGGCGATAAGATAAGGAGAAAGGTTGTGTAATAGGAAACAGGAATATAACATGTTATCTTATCGTAATAATCGGTAAGAACATTTATGTTACATAAGTGAATAAAAAACATACTTGCAAGGGCTACAGGCCGTAAAGCAATAAATTACTACTACTAAGTGAATAAAAAACAAAAATTTGAGTAATTTGACAATGATCACGACATGTATAATTATTAGTTCAGCTTCGAATTCAATTGTTGGCAAAATTTCGGTGAAATAATCTAACCGTTTCTTTCCTATTCCTAAGTAAAATGTAATTATTGCCCTAATTTTTCGAATTATGTCTAACATATATACTCTGCTAAATATTTTTCGAATAAGGTTCTATTCAACTTGGTTAGAAACTAGTTTTTTGAGTCATTACATATAAAACCTGAAATTACAGAGGTAAGCGATTACGACCCAGAATTCGGAAAGTAAAGCTGTTGAGGTACAAATGATTAAAGCACGCAGCAGAGAGTTGCATGTTTTAACGAAATTGTATATGAATGATATAATCGCGTATACATGAAATTTAAAACTTTATGATGAAGGTTGCGTTATTTTACTAATAAAGAAAATGGTGACGGATGTACTTTGGATTGTTGATGTTTTCGTTAGAAAGATATACATAAATAGTTGTTGAGGACAAATTGAAACGGAATTCCCTCAATCACTGGTTAAACAGTATTCGTCTGGGTAACAGTGACGAAAATAAGAATATCAAGCAATAGAAATTCAGTCAAAACCCCCAAACTCCAACCGTTAGTAAACTGCTCGTTTGTTCTAAAAATTCCTGCGCCTTTTGCAAATCTCGTCATGAATTTCATCCGTTCATGAACCTCAAGTTTCGAAATGTCATACAGATTGGCAGAAAAATCACCGTCAATCGCAGGAATGAAGCTAGTGCCGAAATCGAAGCATGTAAAATTTTGCCCGCTTCGTACTTAAATAAATAAGATATTGGCGATCTGTTTGAACATAAAAATGATGACAGTTCCGGATTCCCCAGCATTAGCAGGGTATCGGTTTTCTTGGCAAAGGGTGACATGGCGAGGCTACAAGGCGCTAAAACCAACTTGGCGAAAGATAAAGTTTGCGAAAAAGTGGGATAATGGACAGCGCGTCCAAGAAAACAAGATTATACACCAAGATACAAAAAATTAGATTTAGTACAGTACATTACAATTCATCAATACCATCTTTCGCAGCTCGTCAACACTTAAAGTCAACTTGAAAGTTACTTATAAGTTTTTTTTGACTATTTGCAAACGACTTATGCAAACGACTCTCAATCCCATTTTCCCACTCAGTTTCTGGAGTGTTTATCAAAGGGTTCTTGACAACGTCCCAAGGACAAATTTCTCGTCGAGGCTTATTGGAATACAATTGGGAATGTCGAAGCTCACATCTACCACTGCAGAAGATTGTCAAAGCGAGTCCAGAAGAACAAAGTTGTGCTCAAGTCACACAGAGTTAATTTAACATTTATAGGTTAATGAAGTAACCTACAACAACGGAATATTGTCCCCTATCGCCCCAATAATGAATTTCAATTCGCCCTACCGACTTCATTGAGTTGAGTCTTCTCCTTTGTCGCTGTTGCCCATGGAGTAATGGAAGACACCCTTGGCGTGACCAACAACAGGAACGGTCCTGTCGTTGGTCACGCCAAGGGAATCGTCCACTACACCATGGGCAAGAAAGGAGATGCATCAATGAAGGGGGCGTCTCGTTCTATTGGAGTTGTCGGTGGAGGTGCAACCGGCTTTATTTACAGCATTATCACATAAGCCCTAGCTCGGGCTAAAAAAGTGGAAGAATTACCAAAAAAAACATTATGATGCTATTAATGAATTGTAATGTGCTGTAAAAAATCTGTAACAAATTTTGTATTTTGGTGTATACAAATGGATTATATGTGGACTTAAGGTATGGAGCGAACCTTTCAAACAGTGATTAGTGATTAGGTACAATAGCTTGATTTCTGCGATTGACGACGATTTTGTGACAGCCTGTACGACAATAACTTGGAAATTGAGGTTGATGGGTTAAGTAATGACATTATAAACAAGACATACGAACGGCGATAGGATTTTCGGAAGAAACCGGGAACAGTAGAAAATTCAAACAGTTGTAGTAATTTTTTGACTAACTTTATAAAGGAATGATATTCTAATTTTTTAAGTTGTCACTCAGACGAAGATTGTTTCAACGAATGGGTCAATTTGAACAGTAATTTAAGTTGTTGCTCTGAACTCCCTTCCCCCACCGTTTTATACGGTGGAATGTTGATGTTGTATTTAAGGCACGTAGACACGTACAGCCTCGGATTATCCACCAAGGCTGTCCACGTCTACGTGCCTTACAATACTGTCATCTCTCTCTAGGCCACTCAAGCCATCAGGATTTTCGTGCCAGGGAGGTACAAGGATGTAGAGATTTAGATCGTTATGCTCCTCCACGGATAGTGTTAGTTGT
The DNA here is from genome assembly GCA_034695825.1 of Folsomia inoculata. Taxonomy (NCBI): domain Eukaryota; kingdom Metazoa; phylum Arthropoda; class Collembola; order Entomobryomorpha; family Isotomidae; genus Folsomia; species Folsomia inoculata. The sequence goes on from JAQIWQ010001176.1 coordinate 8,745, forward strand.
GACTAAGGTTTCAAATAACGAGGTTGGGGGAGTTTTAATAAGCGAACGTGTTATAAATAGGTTAATAACGCCTAATAAGTGGATAACGCCTGAAGTTTTCTCAAACGACTAATTTAGTGATTCTAATATTCGTTGCGTCAAAAAATCCACCATTTTAGTCTAGTTTTAAATGAAAGGTTCCTAATTACCATCGCGCTTAACAGGCCTGCCTTGTCTTGTTAGTGCTCCTGTCGTCCAGCACTTTAACTCCTCTTCCAAAAGCACAGCACCTCTTCCAAAAATGTGGGACGTATATTTCGGAGTTGCAGAGTCTGATGGCGTCTGGTTGGTGGCATCATTACATGTATTTATATAATCAGAAGTTTCGTGGGTAGCAAATCCGGCATTTTTGAGGATGTCCAAAGTCTGGAATTTAACATTTTCTAAATGGAATTTATTGCTGAATTGAATTATGAGATGATATATTTAGGAATTTTTGACAAATGACTGTACTGTAAATTAGGAGAAAGAGGCAGCAATAAGTAGCTAAATTTTTAGAAAGTTTAAAGGGGGAGGGGTACCAAATTTGTGGCTGGTAAATGACACTTACTACTACGAATAATCGGATAAGGAGTTTTATGATAATGAGTGAATTAGGTTGATTTCCAATTTATTTACATCTGCAAGTCAAATTAAAAAATTAGATCCGGTTTTTTAAACATTTTAATTTGTATGCCTTTGGAGTTTTACAATATGAAAGGCGTATATACCTACAATGATGGGTTATCTTATTCAAATTACTATTTTTGGGGACGTTCGAGTGATCTAGAGGAAACCACGATTCTTTATAAGTTATAAAATACATGCGTGATAAATTTGAAATGGTATTCATTAAAGCTTACCAATTTCGCCACCAAAAAATTAACATTGTCATCCTTTTTCTAGGATAGATTTGGTACAATTTATTTGCAATGAGTTATTGGAGTCGGAGTGTTTGATGATTTGGAATATGTTTGGAAGGAAAGGAGAAACCTGGCCTTTCTTCTACGTGGCATCGTTACGTGGCATCGATACGTGGCGTAATAATATATTGAATCACTTTGTTTAGTGTTGACAAAAGAAAATTTTACATACTTCAACAATTATGCAGAAATGTGTACTTCCTGGTTCATTGCATGCATAGAATTCCAATTCTATTGCTTAAAGTTTCTTTAACTAATCAATCATAGACTGTAATTAGGATGATAAATAATGGAAATTATATATTTTGTGTTTGATGCATGTATGTAGGTAATTCTAGAGTACTTTTTAGGTTCCTAATTTAAAGAATGCAATCAATATTGTAAACCTATATGTCTTTAGTAAAGAATGCTTCACATTTCCACGTTTGATTTCGAATGGAAAGACCAAGTGCGTTTATGTAATCTATGAATGAATTGTCATACGAATTTACGTTAAGGTTGCAAAAACAAGATGCATAATGTGAGTAGTAATGAACTATTAAAACTTTAGCTACAATACGACCTATTTAAATGCAGAAGCTTAACAGAAGGAAAGTGCAGCAGTTTGAATGCGATAGAGAAGATTATCCTGGAATAAAAATTGACATCCGGGTACAAAGGAGATTCAAGAGAAAATGTTTTTATTGAATCGAGTACTTTCGATAACAAATCAATCGGGTATCTTTGCAAGGATAAATTACATAACCCGTTCCAAAATCTGCAACCATATGCATGTTGTTTGCTTTCCCGTTTGGGTGAATCTTATCTTGCAGCAGCAGCTTTACCAATTGTTTACGAAAAGTAGATCCAATCGAGTAATAAAAAACAGAATTGATTGATGAATTGACTGTTAGAAATAGTTTGCGGAAATGGAAAATCATCCACATAACGCAAATAGGTGTAGGTATTGACCGTTCATGGGTTGAATTTTTTGTGAAACACCCACAAGTCGGTGTATGTTGCTGCCTTCGTCTCGAAGGTGTTGGATTTGAAATAATGTTGTCAATTTTGACAAATTATGTAATGACACAACATAATTAATTGTGGTATACATACTGCTTATATTTATCAATGATACCATTACAGAAGTAGGTATTATTATTTGTTTTCCTTTTAATAACTTTTAAAAGGAAAAGTGAAATGGATGTCATAATGTCAAGCATTTGACTAAAAGAAATGATTTATTGCCGCAGATATGGAACGGAGGTAAAGAATTCATTCCGAGTTTGGTTTATTTGCCAAAAAAATCTCTTCTGCAATGTTTTAATGGTCTGCAATGCTATTTTTTAAAATGACCTTATATTTTATTTAGTATACATGCGTTCCAGTTGCGTTTTCAACAATGTAATTCCTAATTGTTGGTGGAGGTTGTCCATACGTAAGTCTTAAAATAATACTGTGATTGTCGGATGAAACAAGTAAATGTCCCTTGTGATTGAAAACGGCGTTGACATAGCGTGAGTCATAAACAACTTGAACCTCTTCTCCTGTGGGGTTTCCATTGGCAAACGGGATCATTAAAACGTTATATCCAGTGTCTTCATTAGAGTTCCATGAACCATGAAAAGCAACGAGGGCATCGCCCGTCCAACTGCATGGGAATCCTCCATCAACCCCACAACCTTGACCCTCATAAAATTCGATCCCTAATGGAGAGGAATGTGAGGGAAAGTTGTGAGCTGGAACTTCATTCTAGTAGAAATCAAGGAAAATACATGAAAATTTCATGAAAATGATTATAATCCTAATTAGTCCTCACATTTGTCACATCCTGACACCACTCATTCGTTTTCTGTTCATTTCCACCCAACGGCCATGCAAATTGAGTTCCCTTGGGGAAATCCAGAAGCTTATAGCTACCAAAGCAGTAAGGATAGCCATAATGTGTTCCAACTGGTCTATTAAATTTGTTCATTTCCTCTGCTGGGTTGGTGTTGTAAATGTCGTTTCCAAATTCAGGAAGTTGGAGGTTATCTGGTCCAGCATCTACCCCAAACAGGACGCCATTCGAGTCAAAGCCGAGACCGACCGTGTT
>JAQIWQ010001177.1:0-11757 GCA_034695825.1 Folsomia inoculata
TCCCCTTGCGTGACTCTTTCCCAAACGACATCCAAACCCCCAACATCTCCAACGCCTTTACCCGCAATGACTGATAACGAAAGAAGCATAATTCCTGCTTGAAACACGTCCGTCCTTGGAAATATTTCAGGCTTTTCATTTTCATTCATAAATATTTTTTTTTGTTTGATCAAAAAGCTCATCCATAGCAGCTTTACCATAACACGGCCTTTAATCCTCCCTGTTGTAATACACGTATAAGATTTAATAAACTTGTGTTCAATTATCTAGAATGGAGTGTTTCTTAATGGTGAATAATTCAAGTACCAACGCCGAATAGAAAATGCAGACAAAGTAAATAATGAAGCAAGTCAAGTCCACAGAGACGCCGGTGACTAATAAATTATTCAATACTTTTTATAATGATTTTAAACCCTTAATTTTAGAAGTTTGTAATGTTCATTCACCTTGATTGATTGCCAGAGCAGGTGCGTATATTGCAATGGCCATGCTGATGATCTGAAACCAATTTCCTGTTTTAAGTTTTTACGATGATCTTATTTTGCGAAAAGCGATATAATCTTTCAAACAACTTACGACATGCAAAACAGCTAATGCAGAGACAAATATACGCACGCCATGATTAAATCGTATCTCGATAAACTAAAATCTCACAACAGTTTAATCTACAATTACTATTTTATACATACTTGTTTGTGTTGGTGAAAGAAAATACACCTTACCTCATATGCAGAATTCACATTCAGATTAAAATAGACAGGGATGTACAAGTAGAGAAGGGCAAGATTAAATGGAATGAAGGACAAAATGACCATCAAGTACTGCAAACCTATTTACGAGAACAAAAAATTGAGTCAGGTCAGTTCATTTCTGTTACATAATGAGAAGAATTACCGTACAAATACACCTCAACGGGATTCGCCAACAGTGTTATTGCAGAAACGGCACTAATTGTGTAAGACAAGTTCACATCATTGTTGCTGCATTCAAATAAAGATATCGAAGACAAACCTGCAAATCATTGATAACGCGACTGGGATAGAAGACATTTTTCGATTCGCCAAAAGATACTCCCTTGTCGTTTTCTGTTTACTGCCAAAGCACCCATAAAATATCCCAATACAGACGGAAATTGACAGAACGATTCCGAAAACAAAGTAGTCCACCCAATCGACTTCGGATGCCTTTGCCATTGTAAATTTCAAACTTTATAGAGAATTTGCAAATTGTCAGTAAAAATGTAGAGATTCATTCAAGTGATATCGAGACCCTACTTCGTTGTTGAAAGTAAGGTAGTCAGACACTGATATGACATGATGACTGACAGGTTTGATTTGAGAGATAAAGCATAAAAATACGAGGGTGTTGCACACTTCAGTGTCAGATAAGTTTTGATATCAATGGAAAAATCAGTAGGAAATTAATCTTATCGAAATGAGAATAATCTACCAGTATTCTCCGTACGAGAAAATTTAACCCCACAGGATTTCGACATAATTACTACAACGAGCATGGATATCGACTGTGAATATGATGATGAATCGAAGCGTTTGGACAAAATCAAGAAACGATACAAAATGTTGAGAAAATTCCGTTTGTTCAATCCACTTGCACATCTAATTTATTTGGCATATCCGAAAAACGTATCTACCTGAACTGGAATATTCTCGTAATCGTCGCTGATCATTGTGAAAATGTTCCATATCCATGTCCCGTTTATTATATCATCTCATGACGTCAAATAATGATGTTTTATACAAATCATCGCTAATTAATACATCAAGTGCCTAATGAAATGATGGCGAGTACAATACTGCAAAACGAGATTGGGGTTTTGTCTTCCGTTCCCCAATCATGAATGTATTGAATATTATTGAATCCTTCCTATTTAAGAAGGTGGAAGAATGAATCACTTCAAAATTCTTGGCATCAATATTTTTAAGAAACAAAGCTTAACATTGTTTTACAATCTGTATCTGTACAATGACATTGTTTTCCTCCTACCGTAAATTCAAATCAAAGTCAGTAAAGTAAAACAATCAATTAAGCCATTGGGAAATAATTATGACCGTGTTTCAGTGTAAATTATGTCCCTTCTTTTTTGAAACGTATAATACTGCTGTAACGCATCTTCTTACCAAACATTCCATCAGGGCACGGTATTTATAATTAAGCTTCTTAGATTTGTAGTACATTGTAATAAATCATTAATTCCATTATACTAAAATAACAGAATCTGTATTTCTCAGGAATCGTCGATCAAGTGGTGGTGCTACCATTGGTTCTTCCTGTCATGAAGAGCTCAAGGCGATATCCTTTGATCGAATTAGCATCAGTATTCGCAGAGTGGAACAATCTGAAGAACAATATGTTGTCCCTAAAAAGAAGCTGAGACACTGCAATTATCGAACAGTTAAAAGCACAAAGAATGGAGGAGTGGAAATACAACTGGATAGTCTGAAGGCTAGTGAAATTGAAACATTGATGAAAGATTTGTATCAAAATCAAACAGATTTTCGAAACCCAAACTCGAAGAATATACTATCGGCTTCCGGTGAGGTACTGCCGTTTCCTTCTACTTCAAGACAAGGCAGCAGTAGAAGGGCTGCTGCTCTTGCGGCAGATGCAGTAATAAGTAATCTTAGGAATGGGGACGTTGAGGTTGATGAACATAATATTGATACAAAAGTTGCAAATAGAAGAAAAAGAAAAACCAGGAGAATTCATAAAGATTACCTTCCAAATAGTGAAGATCTTAATCTGGAGAAATGTTTGCTTCCTCGAAAGGGGGAAAAAATTATCACCGAAAGGAAAAATGCTGATGGAGTGGTAGAAAAGGCAATCCAATACATTTATGAAAAAACGTACGTGTGTGATGTAAAAGGATGTGTCAGAAAATATGTCTACCCTCAAGATTTACAGAGACATAATGAAATTCATGAAAAAGTAGAGAATGACATAACAAAGAAGTACAAATGTCCTTTGTGCCATTTTAAATTTGTGAAAAAGATGGGTTTGCAGAAGCATTTTATTCTGCATTTAGAAAATAGTACGGTTACATTAATTAAACGGTATATAATTATTATGTGCAGTGATTGATGTGTAGTTTTTGTTTCCATTTTCTGTTTAGATCCGTTCGTTTGCAAATTCAGTGGATGTGGTGCTAAATTTGGAAGTCGGAAGAGTTTGGAACGCCATCTCAAACTACATACAGGGCTCAGACCATTTTCATGTCAACTTTGTACAAGAAGTTTCACACGGAGCGATTCTCTTAAAAAACATATGAAATACCATCAATCAAATAAGAAGAAAAGACGTCAACCAATTAAGCGCCCGAGAACGAAAACGATTAACGATCTTGCGCCAGATGCATTTTTGGGCACAACAAATCAATCATTTGTTCCGAAAGAAGAGCTTGAAGAAATTCGATGGGAAGTGGAGAGTCAACATTTTACCGATCATATTTTACTTGAAACTTCAGATACAGAAAAGAACGAAGATGATATGGAGTCGATAGGTTTGGAGGATTTCGAATTAGAAGAAAGAAAACCAACAGAAGTCCACAAAAGTGCAGAGCCACATTCAAGTGGGCAGGAGATCAGTGAAGACAACGACATAGACGTACCTCCAGTCATAAACCAAAAGGTGGATGTTAAAAAAAGCATTCGTTCGATAATCCTAAACGATCCTGTTTACCAAAAACTTTTAAAAGATGATCCTAAAGCCGCTGAGGGGATTCTTCCTCTTTCTACAAAAGGGTACAACGCAGAGGAGCAAAGTTTCAAATGCACATTATGCGACTGGGAGGGGGCACGAGCATTTTGTTTACAACAACATATGAAAAAACTCCACCAGAAGGATATCAACTGCACAGCGTTCTCATCAACTACAACTACCACCGAATCGAATAATTCAGTCAAAATAAATCTTATCTGCGGTTTTTGCGGGTATCAGTCCTCATCTGGAACCGACTTATCAGAACACACCAAGAAAGAGCACGAAATTATGAGAAAGTTTGCTTGCTTCTTCTGTGGGATACGATTCGATAGTGTACAAAAAAAGGATGTACATGAAAAAACTTTGCATCTAACCGAAAGGAAGTTTGCATGTTCAAAATGTCCTTCAAAATACTTGACTAGTTCCGCTCTTGGACAGCACGAAATGGAAACACATGACCCTGAGTGTGTCGCAAAAACATTCAGATGCAGTATTTGTAGAAGGGAACTTGGGTCTAGATTAAGCTTAAAAGCTCATATATGGAGTCATAAAAATGCTGCGAGGGTTTCGTGTAAAATCTGCAATCAAAGCTGTTCCTCCAAGCACGTCTTGAAACGACACATTGGCTATGTGCACCTGAATCTCAAAAACCCGTACCATGATAAAAGTAGAAAGAAGCAATTCGAATCCAAGACAAAGCCTGCAAATATGCACCCAAACGTCCCCCCTACAGCTACTACCACTATCACTGATACTCCTGAAGCGACAAAGTGTAATGACATAATAATTGGACTCTGACCACAGACTATACATTCAATTCTTAAATTGTTGAGTGAATTTGTCAACATATCAATATAAGCAGCAACTGTGCTTTGTAAAAACAATGGTCTTCTTTTCTGCTTGTCATCGTTTAATTAATTACCGTCGGTCCGAAACAAAGACAATGACAAAAAATCAATCATTGCAACCGGAAAAGTAACCGGTGAATATTGTATTCCATATTCTATGTCGATGTCGAATGTGCCGGTCAGGGTCGAAGCTGTGTGAAATTTTTATACAAGTATTTTTGATTCAACATTTAAGACTTCTCGTTAAAACTTTAATAAATCTCCGAGCCACCTGTACAATGAAACACTGCATGTTTGTATACACACATTTCACATTTGACAAACTTGTGTGCAAATATCTCGTAATCATGACATGAATTGATGTACCAACTCTGAGTAGAAAATGTAGACAAGGTCAATGATAAAACTAGTCAATTCCACAGAGACGTCGTTGTCGGTGACTCGTATGAGATTTCATAATTTTCATTATCTCAGGGTTAATATTAAAGTTAGGCTGCTTTGCTTATATACAGATATTCATTTATGTACCTTGATTGATTGCTAGTATTTGGCAGAGCAGTGGATGCATATATTGCAATGGGCGTGCTGAGCATCTCTCAAATCAATTTAAATGTAACTATATCACACGAAAGTGAAAGCATTCTTTTATGCATTTGCACAAAGGTGTCCAAAAACCCCTGAAGGATCGCATTAATCTCTGAATACTCACTAACAGATAATTTATTATCATAATGTGAACCGTTGACTGGGACATAATGTCACATTGATATCATCCATGTTGTTTATATTAATTAATTTTCAAAGTACTAAAAGATGAGGTTGGGATTTTGTCTTCCTTTCCCCACTCCAATATGGAAAGAAGTTTGGGTGTAAAAATGCATCATACCTACCTTCTCACAAAACTTTGATTTTCAACTTTCTCCGGCATATTCATATAATAAAGTATGTATTTTTGTAAAATGTGAGTGAAATGGGATAGGATTATATTTTTTAAACTCTAAATTCAATTCATTGCAGATAAAGTCTAAGTCAAGCAACTAAACAATATCAGTATCAATTGGGAAGATAATAAATTATGGCCGTGTTTCAGTGTAAATTATGTCACTTCTTCTTTGAAACGTATTACACAGGTGTAACGCATCTCCGTACCAAACATTCCATCAGGGCACGGTAATTCTAATTAAGTTTCTTAGATTTGTGGTAGATTGTAGTAAAATAAATAACAAAATCTATATTTCTCAGAAATCGTCCATCAGTTGATGGTGGTAATATTGGTTCTTCCTGTCATGAAAAGCTCAAGGCGATATCCCTAGATCGAATTAGCATCAGTCTTCGCAGAGTGGAACAATCTGAAGAACAAGATGTTGTCCCTAAAAAGAAGCCGAGACGCTGCAATTACCGAACAGTTAAAAGGACAAAGAATGGAGGAGTGGAAATACAACTGGATAGTCTGAAGGCTAGTGAAATTGAAACGTTGATGAAAGATTTGTATCAAAATCAAAAAGAGGTTAAAAACTCGAAGAATATACTATCCAATTCCGGTGAGGTACTGCAGTTTCCTTCTACTTCAAGACAAGGCAGCAGTAGAAGGGCTGCTGCTGTTGCGGCAGATGAAGTGATAAGTAATCTAAGGAATGGGGACGTTGAGGTTGATGAACATGATATCGATAACCTCGAAGATACAAAAGTTGCAAATAGAAAGAAAAGAAAAGCAAAAAGAGATCAAGATTATCTTCCAAATAGTGAAGTTCTTAGTCTTGGTCAATGTTTGCTTCCTCGAAAACGAAAGGGTCCACGTGTGAAACAAATTATCACCGTAAGGAAAAATGCTGATGGAGCAATCAAATACGAAAAGAAGTATGCCTGTGATGTAAAAGGATGTGTCAGAAAATATAGTAACCTGAAAGATTTGCAGAGGCATAAGGAACTTCATGAAAAGTTCGATAATGACACAACAAGGCGGCACAAATGTCCTTTGTGCCATCTTAAATTCGTGAAGAAAGCCAGTATGCAGCACCATTTTATTCTACATTTGGAAAATAGTATGTTAATTAAAATTCAATACAATTTTCTACAGTTATTGATGTAATATGTTTTTACATTTTGTGTTTAGATCCATTCGTTTGCAAATTCAGTGGATGTGGTGCTAAATTTGGGGGTTGGGAACATTTGGAACGCCACGTCAAATTGCATACCGGGATTAGATCATTTTCATGTCAACTTTGTACAAGAAGTTTCGCACGGAGTGATTCTCTTCAAAAACACATCAACCAACTTCATTCAAATAAACGCAAGAAGAAGCGTCAACCAGTAAAAATTATGCGTCAGTTAGGAAGAACGAAAACGATTAATGACCTTGCGCCAGATGCTTTTTTGGACACAATGAATCACCCCTCTGTTACGAAAGAAGAGAAAGAAGAAATTCGATGGGAAGTGGAGAGTCAACATTTTACCGATCATATTTTACTTGAAACTTCAAACACAGAAAAGAACGAGGATGATGATGGTCTGGATGTGGAATTTAAAGGTTTGGAGAATTCGGACTTTGATGTCACAAATGCAACAGAGGTCTCCAAAAGTGAGGCGTCACATTCAAGTGTCCAGCAGAAGATCAGCATAGAAAATAGCATAGAAGTGCAACCAGTAATAAATGACGGCAGGAAGGATAGAAAAAGCATTCGTTCGATAATCTTAAACGATCCTGTTTACCAAAAACTCTTAAAAGATGATCCTGAAGCCGCAATAGAGGTTCTCTCTTTTTCTGACAGCCATCCAAAAGGGTACAACATGGAGCTGCAAATTTTCAAATGCACATTATGCGAATGGGAGGGGGCACGAGCATTCTTTTTGCAACAACATATGAAGAAACTCCACCAGAAGGATATCAACTGTACAGCGTCCTCATCAACTGCATCTACCACCGAATCGAATCAGTCAGTCACAATAAATCTTCTCTGCGGTGCATGTGGGTATCAATCCTCGTCTGGAACCGACTTATCAGAACACATTAAGAAAGAGCACGAAACTACGAGAAAGTTTGCTTGCTCTTTCTGTGGCTTGCGATTCGATACTGTAATGAAGAAGGACTTTCATGAAAAAACTATACATCTAACCGAAAGGAAGTTTCCATGTTCAAAATGTAATTCAAAATACGTGAGTAGGACCGCTCTTAGACAGCATGAAAGGAAAAAGCACGATCCTGAATACGTCGCACCAAAATTCAGATGCAAAACTTGTGGAAGGCAACTTGGGTGTATGTTAAGCTTACAAACTCACATCAATAGTCATAGAAGTGCGGTGAGGGTTTCGTGTAAAATCTGCAATCAAAGCTGTGCGGACAAGCACGTTTTGAAACGACACATTGCCTATGTCCACCTGAATGTCAAAAACCCATACAACGGAAGTCTGAAACCATCCAAGACATTGTCTGCGAATGGTCATCCAAACGTTCCCCCTACAGCTACTACTACCACTGATACTCCTGAAACGACAAAATGTAATGACCTAATAATTGGACTCTGACCACAGACTATTGTATTTTTCTTGGATTGTTGAGTGAATTTGTCAATATAAAGTTAATATTTGGTCTCTGATGTCAGACTATGTTGTATCTTTGTATTATTAACTAAATTGTGCAGCGGACAGCAAAAGGAATAAACACTACTTTTCAACCTCTTTGTAAAAATAATGGTTTTGACCTAACTACTAATTATCGTGTACATTAGAAACAAAAAAGTCATTCAATGATAGAAACAAAATAACTCCTAACATTATTACGAATGCAACCACTTTACTGTGCATAGCATACAAAGCTGACAAATTTTGTTCATAATAAAAATGAATCCATGATAAGGATACGAGATAGTTACACATGATGAATTTTTTCGTCAGCGAATTATACATTTGGAAGCTTATTGATACAATACGGTAATTTTGTCACTGGCAATTTCTATTAATAAAGTTTTATGAAGGCCAAGCGTCGAGTCCTCGAGTATTCTAGCTATTTGGGTGGATCATACTGCTTTACGGGCAGGATAAATTTCACTGTTGAGAGTTTGTAACCCTTATTGTTTTTAGGCTTGTTCAGGTTGTCTGCTTGTGCTGTGCATTCAACGTCGACTTTATCAATCGTCTCTCCTTTCTTGTTTACTCCACCTGTAATTCATACAAAACAAACGCCTATTAAATGAGACGAAAAAGTGAAGCTAAATTAAGTATTCAAAAGTATGTAGCAACGTACCCATAACACTCGCGAACTTAACCATGACGAATGGAGACACATACTTTGGCTGATTCTTACTTAAAAATGGAAAATAATAGGATGGGATGAGTCCATGCGATGTCGATGGCATGGTATCAATTGAGTAGTAAGTGGCATCAAACTTAGGCTTCGTTTTAAAATCTCCAGGAGGGTCGCACTTAATCATTATGTCGGAACCTGGCACCCAGCCATAAATCTAAAGAAATTTAAAAAAAACTAAATGCATTTGACCAACATATTTTTTTAACACTCAAATTGCTTTACCCGATTCATTTTGATGAGGATACAGCTATTGTTCTTGTCATAGCCATATCCCGACTTTTCACATTCAGTACCACTGAGGAACTTCAAGTCTATCTTACAGCTCTTCTTGTTGTTAGCCGGGTCAGTAGTGCTACAGACTTTTACATTTGTTGCATCACTGTTTGCCTCGTTAACCCCTGCTCATAATTTTTGTATTTGAAGCCATTAAAAATTTCAACTTATTGACATTCTCCCACAACTCACCTTCCAAGTAGACGTCGAGTTGCTTGGTCATATGGTTGATTATTTTGTGATGCAATTCTCCGTGGTTAATTACCAAATCCAGTGCCATTGGGATTGGTTTGAAGCTGAGTGGAGGACCCCCATGACTCTTTGAAAAAAAACTGTCTTCCACCTTATACAAAGGTCTATCCGTCGGGATGAATATCATAGCGATTGAAAACATGAAGAAGAAGAATGCAAAAACAGCGCCGTAGAAAATCACGTAGAAGATGAAGATTTTGACTGAAATTCAAACCATAATTTCCAATCGACATGAGTGAATGAATGAATGCCATAAATAATTTTAAGAAAAGGATGTGAGATTTTCATAACTTGAAAATACGTACGCCAAGAGATTGCCGTTCGCCCAAGAACCTCCCCTTGTTCCTTGTTGTAAAGAAACTTGAGGAATCTCTCCAGTAACTGTCCCTTCTGAGCTTTCCTGCCATCCCTGTTGCCCTCATCTGGCTGCTGCTGCTGTGGTGGCTGTTCCATTGTCGCCATCTTCGTTTCAGACATGGTAAGAAGGGTTAATCCAGGTCCACCCAAGGGGATCCTAGAAAATTCACAGTGGTGGTCAGAGATCACTCAGGACTCGCGAAAAAAGCTTTAATTTGTTTGGGGTTTACCTCGGATAACCAAAAAATCTTCAACAATACTTCAGAGAGATCACCCAAGATATTCAAGTGTCAGTAGTACAACGTCAGTTCGGTGTCAGTATAGTCGTGCTGCTGCTGGAGGATGAAGAATTTGCTGGAATAGCTTTTTCGCGAATTTTTTCTTCCTCTTGATTTTCGAAAGTTTGCATAAAGTTTGCCTTTTCGTTCTCAGGACGACGATAAAGTCATCACCATCAATAAAATTAGCGACCAAGACAAGCCTCAGAAATGACCAAAATGATCTTTCCGATAAAGTTTTCCATAAAAATGACGCGACACGTCATAGACTAAAGCGACACGTATTGCATTTTTATTTTCATTTCAAATCAATTTGAGAGATAATTAATTTGATGATGAAAATGAAAACTAAACATTAAATATCACATAATTTATGATCGTATTCCTTGTCTAATATATTCTGACAATTTATTATAAATATTGGAACAATTCCCTCTTCACAATTCATTCTTATCCTTGTACATGACGCTACAAAGTTGTGAATTCTTCTTGTTGAGTGCATAAGTTAATCCGGGGACAGGAATCGTTTTATATTTCGCTTTCCGTAATTTATGCTTTGATCCCGGTATTCTTTCAGTCTTGTGAATATTTTGTCTGTAAAATGTTTCGAATTTTTGTAAGATAATTAATTTGTATGCGTTATCTATTTGCATTCACTCATTTACCTAATTTTGAATTCAGGTTGAGTTAACTTAAGACACATGATAACTCCTTGGTAAAAGTTTATGTCGGATGTAAAGTGGAGGGCAGCTTCAGCTCCGATGGTATAATCAACCCTGCTTTTTACAAAAGATGTATCTGCACGGACTACACTTTGTAGAACAAACCCAGCTCTGCAAGCAATTAAAAAGTTTAGTTAGACTGGAAGGATTATAATACAATAACTATGCTATGTCGTCGTCGTTTACTTATTTTCCACAAGAGAATTAGCCGTCCTGTGCCAAAGAGAAAGTTGAACTTGGCCTGAAAAAAAGAAAATTGGTGGATTCGAATACTTACTTTCCCAACACTTAAACCGGATCCCTCAACAAATTTTAATTTTAACTAGTTCTACAGTATTGTAAACGCTGGTCCTAGTAAGCGAGGTTAATAAAGGCGTATTATGATCAACTACTTTTATTAGTTTTTCTTACCAGCCAAGTCGAACGAGATGCCACCAAGAATATTCACCTCTGCTATAAGCCCGTTAAACAATGGAATCACTTTTTTGACATCTTGGAGAAGAACGTTGCCCTGAAATGATATATTAAATTGTTGGGTTACACATTCTTTGTTTCATCTATTAATTTGAAATACCTGAATTGCCGAAGTTCGCTCAGACCCTGCCCCCGACCATACTAGCCCCATGAGTTCACCCTTTCCAACAAAAAAGACCAAAGGTCGTGTTTGAACATCTAGTAGCGTCAGTTCCATCCCTGCTGTGGCATCCACTTCTTCCTCATCGGAGGGAGGTGCTTCATCATCACTGGCAAATGATGCTAAGCCATCAGCAAATATACCTAACTAATATTTGACCACACCATAAAAGGTTAATCATAGAAATTCAGTTTTGGTTGAATGTGGTTTGATTACCGAAAGTAGCTGCAGTGAATCTTGCCTGCTCTGAACAAACACGTCGAACAAACTTCTTTTCAGAATTTTTCCAGACATTTCAATTCCTGATAGCAATTGTATGCATATTGAAATATGGTATGAACCAACTAAATTCGTGAAGGTAAAATGTATTTAC
>JAQIWQ010001178.1:0-11751 GCA_034695825.1 Folsomia inoculata
CCCACAGCCTTCATTTGTAGAGTGTCCAAATCCAATTCCAATGCTGTCCTGAGTCCTTCCATCTTTCCAAACACGTAGACCTTGTTTCCCACTCGGATGGATGTGGAAACAGTTGGGAATGGGGTTGTAGCGACCGTGGAGTGGCTCAGTGTTACCACATCAAAGGCCAAGATTTCGTCACTGCTGTCGTTCCCATAACCTCCAAATACGTAGACATTGTCGTTGTATTTGACGCTCGATCCGTATGCAATCGACTTGGGGAACACGTCAACCAGGTTGCTTCTATTGGAGACGATGTCAAACTTGAAAACGAGGGAAAAATCATGTACATCCGTGCTAGTACCACCGCCAAAGTAAATGACATTTCCATAGTTATCAGGTTGGGCACTTCCTACAAACCCCGGAACCGGCATCCTCCCGACCTTTTCAAGTGTCCCTTCGGAAATGGAATAAACCATGATGCTGTCAGGGTCTATATAGCCTCCAAAGAGGTATATGCTGTCTTCCCCATCGTAGTAGGGCACCATTGCTTCCTGGGCAGTGGGGAGTTTAACAGGCAAATATTCGGCTGTGAGTAACTGGCATGACGAATGGTCCAAGAATCCCAAAGACAGTAGAAAAGATGCGAACGTTGAAATTGTTTTGGAATTCATTTTCCGTGCTTTACTATATGCTTTGTATGAGTCGGTTTAAGGTTATGACGAAACTTGAATCCAGGTCATCCTTTTTATTCATAGTTGTGCGAGATAATTTATAGCGATAAGGGTAATCAATTCATTGTTTGACAAATGGAACGAGATACATAAATGTTACTGAGGATTTGAAGTGAATAAAGTTCTCCAGCCACGGTTTTTATTGATTTACAATAAATTCTTTATTAAACCTGACCTTGTCTACCAATTACTGTAGATCGCCAAGGACCATATGTACCATACCTGTCCTTGATATTTCAGAAAGAAGATGGATCGTAAAGAATACGTACCGGTAGTAGATTCATTGGATTATTATACCCAACATATACAAATGCCATGTAACCAACAAACTTTTCCAGTGTCCTTTAAAAAATACATGTGTCATTCTCATTTACAGTAAACCACATCTTTTTACCGTGAAGTTATCCATATCAACCATGAATTACAACATATCAAAATAACTTTATATAAAACAAATGATTAGTAAAAGTAGATTCGTATTTTATTAACTGCAAGAAATTGTATACGATTCAACGGACTGTACAGCATTTAGCTACGTAAAATTGGTATACTTATTCCTTTTGTTACAGAGATATCTCATTGCGACATTTTTCGCCTGGGAACTTAAAGTTTTGACCCCATATATGCAAATGAATTCTTGCTACCATGTTTGTCTTGTTTCACATAATAGAAAAAGCCCGTGGTAGGGATAATCTATTTATGTTTCAAGTATTAAAATTGTAATCATACTGAAGCTGTCAAGTTGGAGATTAAGCAACTCAATACATTTTTGTACTCTCTTATCTCGCACAAACGATAAGCTCATTAAACGAAATAGTTTTCAATGCATGCTCCAACATTGGAAAACCCCAAACTTGATCCTGCAGAATGTCCAAGTACAAATCTAAACCGATTCTGTAATTCGAGCCATCATTAAAGTGTTTATCACAATAGCTCACTAAATTATTATCACGGCACGTGTAAGTAATTTATGTGACACTAATCCATGGGTGTAAACCTCTTGACATCTCAACTCTAATTTCGCTTCATCAAATTCCAATATTATCATCAGAGACCCACGTTATTAGTAAATGCCAAGTCATGAAATTGAATTGATACTTTGGAACAGTTCAGTCAGTCTCTCACTCTTCATGCATGGATTTTTTAAGTAATTCAACCGATAATGTTCCCATGGCGTCCGTTTCTGTTCAACTGTGTTTCTGCACATATTATACATAAAAAATATTTGTAATAACTGATCCATAGCTTCGCAAAGAGGTTGGGATCGGATTGAGTAGGAAAAGTATAGAAATGGTAATGAAATATGACTTTGGATATTTTTTGTTTGACGAGACTTGAAAGACTGCTTTATGCAGATTACTTTCTCTGCACTCAACTTTGTGATATTAAGTCTTTTGGTCCCATATTTAAGTTGAAAAATTGGATCATGTAAAATTGGATCATGAAAAATAGTAATTCTTGGAATAAAAATGGCTAGAATACGAGGACTATTATTTTACTAATAAACTTCCCCTTTGAAAAACTTACCAACCTGTTTGAAAGCGGGACACGTAACAAAGAATTCTTTATTATTTTAATGTTTTACAATTATAAATATACTAAATATAAACACCATAACTATTGTTGTAAACGTAATTAAACAACCGTTTAAAATCATCAACTCCATAAATTCAACTTTAGGTTACTAGGAATTACCAGTACCACTAAAGATTATTACTAGAATTAAATATAACGAACGATAATTGCTGTAATTACTGTTTAAAATAACGAGGACAATCCATTAGCATTTTCAGAAGCAATCACCCTTAGGTTACCATTACAATACATGTATTAGCTTGTTCAAAGAAATCACTTTGAGAGACAGCGCACATGAGACAGTTTTGTAATAATTAATTCCAGCATGGACATTGCATTTCGAGTGTATCAATAAATATTAATGTTATATGTATTGAAGATTATGAAAATGCCAAATTTTGTTTCAGGTATAAACTTTTTGCCGCAGGAACAAAAGTAGAAATGTGCAAGTAGTAGAGCTGATCTCGTATGCATGTGCAATACTAGGAAATAATTACACATATTAGTGAATGTTTTGAAAAAATAATTGATGACTTAAACCGTGATTTTGTCATCATTCCACTCCAGATAAACCGAGGTGATTCCGTTTCGAGATCCGAGCTGATGCGGAATACAAAGAACACAGGAATGCTACTACATGACAAAACTGCAGTCTAAGGAGTATTACACATTTTTACCAATTCTGATTTTCGTGATGGACGTTTGGTGAACAAGGAGGTAAAGTTACAGACATAACGATTTTTGTATATAATCATTACATACTTAAGAACTAACTTTGCATTATATTGTTTTTGACCTCATCCCTTTACATGATAATAATTCTTTCATTATCTCCTTACTATTATATCCTACCTAGTAAACCACCATTGAGGCAAATCTATCAATCTATCTCCAATTAGCTGTTTAACTTCCTCATACGTTAATAGTTTAGAGTTGATTTTTTGTTCTTTCATCGCTTTGTACATGATCACAAAACGATAAGACCACTGGTTTGAAGCTTCTTTAAAATTCTATAGGTTCACAGTGGTTGAATTTAATTTCCTTACCTCTTCTGATATTTTTGAAAATATTACTTCAGGTTCTGTGCCTATAGAGTACCTTGGCCATATAAAATCTACAGACGATTCGTCTCCCCACGTGTCGGTCAACCCCTCCAAGTATTTTGGAAAGTCAAAGCAATTGTTTTCGGACCATAACAAAATTGTTAACGGATCATAGGCAGTCTTATCCGAGACAAGTTTACCTAATTTAGAAAGGGTACTCCAAGATGGTATTTGCTTATCAATGGAATAGAATAGTTTTGCCAATTTATTTTTTGTAATCCAGCCCCTTATATCTTCTAGCTTCCCGTTGTAGTGCTTTTTGATGCAATGTAAGATTATAAAAAGTGGTTTCAAACCTGTGTAATTATTCATAAAGAAATGAAGTGGCAACACCTTCAGGTATAACAAAAGCGGTTCTATCTGATGATCCCCTTTGTATCCTTCATCTCCATAAACATGG
This sequence comes from Folsomia inoculata, assembly GCA_034695825.1. Classification (NCBI taxonomy): domain Eukaryota; kingdom Metazoa; phylum Arthropoda; class Collembola; order Entomobryomorpha; family Isotomidae; genus Folsomia; species Folsomia inoculata. The sequence continues at coordinate 3,792 of JAQIWQ010001178.1, forward strand.
AAACATGAAAGAACAAATGCCAATAAGAATGTATGGTTCTGCTCAACAATTCTTTGTAGGACGTCTTCATGGAATCGGAAAGTTTCATTCTCCGGGGTGTCTGTAAGGCACCTTAACTTGTCATTAAACCCCTCAAAATTTTTCATTGCACAAAGCACTTCCTTATCGGAGGCAATCATATCGTTAAGAAATGCGCGAACGACAAATCCCCCAGGTCGAAAAACATATGTACGAAATATCTTAACAAGATTTACTTTAGCCGGGTTCAAATCAAATTCTTGAGGACCCACTCCAAAACAAACAGATTTTATACACATGAATAACAACTTGGCAAAGTAGAACTCGGCAAATGTGCGGTGTGGAAATTCTGGGATTAGTTTTGAACTTTTTCCAGTGCCTTCCCTCTTAGACTGGTGTACAATTCCAACGGCATAAGCACCATCAAGTTCACTTTTACCACATGTTAAACCTAATGTCCCATAATGAAGTGTTATGAGCTTTTTAAAGCAGTCAGACAAATGAACCTGATCACCTGCCAGTGTTCCTGCAGCGAGAATAATTAAAACCCTTTCGGATCTCTCAGTAAATCCAATCTTACTTGACTCAGAATAAGTTTCGGGTTTAAGATTAAGTTTGTTGCAAAAGTAAATTTTATACTTTTTTTGAATGAATTCTTCATAAAGTTTAGTTATAGTATACCCTTCAGCGATCATTGTTTCAGAATCGGCGATGGTCAACTTATCAACATTATTAGCAACAACAGCGTCGAATATATCTGCAGAGAAGATTTCACTAATCATTTTTAGCTGCAGAGGAACTCCAAAGAATTTGGTATACTCTTTGTCTAAATACTTTCTTAATTTTTTAATTTTAATCCTAGCAAAAGCCTCTATTTCCTTTTCCCATTGTTTCGCAATTCCAATCCAACATTTTACCAAAAACGGAACAAATTCGTCTTTGTCAAGTGGTTCAAATTGATGTGCCATTACACAAGTTTCACCGACCGGTTTCAAGTTTATTTTTGTCCTGATCTCTTGTGGATATGCATATTCGAACGTTTGTTTTCGAATTCAGCCATTTAAGGACCATCATGAATGACTTCTGGGAATTATAGTCCATCTCATCAAACCCGTCAAAAACAAAGAAAATTTCGATCCCTTTCGTGTTATTTTGGGTGAGGGAGCTGCGTAATAAGATATATTCAATTGCATTATAATTAAAATATCCGGAAATGCAAGTCACTATTTTATCAATGCATAAATCATCATCTAGCAATATTTCTGGAATATTCTGAAGATGCTTCAGTTCAATAAAAATAACCCAAGGTTTGCTCCCCACATTTAATGCCGGAATGACGGCGTTTGACAATTTAACAATTGTGGTTGACTTTCCCATTCCTGGTTCGTCGGATAGAATAATGATGTCGTTAATATTAAATATTTTATCATCAGATGATTTACATTTCGAAATAGAAAAATCTTCCTTCCTTTCTAAACCCAACTCTTTTTCATACATGACTACCCTGCATCTTTTCGAATTACTCGTCACATCTACAACAGCTCCATTTCTACACCAAAGTGTTTTCTGGTTAAGATTTTTTTTCACAGTATGCATTAATGTATTATCTCCAAGAACAAGTTCTCCAGAATGTATTTGATTTCTATATTCCGCAGGTTTGATTTTAGTCGGAACTCGAGCCTGTTGTCTATCGACCTTTTCCTCATCGAGATAAAGTGTAAAATTGTCCTCGCTCGCTCGCCATTGGCACAAAAGTCTTAGATTAATTCCTGGTTCATAAATGTTTCTGGCAATGTAAAAGCCAGGGTTATACTGACTTCTCAGCTCAAAGAATCCACTGGAGTAATACAACAAGTCAACAAATGAGTTCGGATTCTTCTTGCAAACCTTTTGAAATTTTTGAAAACTGTTGGCGTCGTCTTTTACTATCCGGACATTGTCATTGCAATTCAAACTTTCCCAGAATTCATATGGAATTTCCGAATTCGTGCAAATGACTATGACGTACCCCACGTCATTACCATCACCCGTCCTTGTCAACAATATCGGCTTCTTATTAACGTAGCAAATGGCTTCTTCACGGGACAGAAAATTCTCACGCACTTCAAAATAATTGTTGTCAAAATCAAAAAGTGTTGGTGGGCTAGTACCAACTTTAATTAATGAAGGATTTTTCATCACCAATACCAACATGTCTTTCGGGTTCTTTGTTAAAAACTCTGCAAATTCCAATTTCTTAGAATTGTCCACCCCAATAAAATCTTGAAGTGGTACCAGCTCTCCTAAAAGCTCCACTTTACTCTTTAAAATTTCTCCTACTGAAACCCGATCCAGTTCTAAATCTGTTGAGCTAAATTCGATAGTCTGACATGAATTTGGTGAAAAATTCCCCTCAACAATCAGCCAAATATGTTTACATCCTTCTTTAATTCGACCATTAACTGTAACATCAGTTTCAGAATTAATGCAGTTTACAAGGACTAGATCTACGTCAGAAAGCGCATCCCCATATCTGTCCCCCGTAATATTCAAAAAGTTTCTCATTTTATCATACCGTAAAATCAAAGTCCGTCTTAAATTCTGCGAACGGAAGGATATAATTTTTAATAAAAACAACTGTAGTTTTGCTTTGCATTTGTTTGCAACTGCAATGTGAGCCTGTCCTTCCAGCTTGCACACGTCTTCAATTTCTTTGTAAGAAATGAACTTTAATTTCAAATAATGCTCCTCCAAATATTTGCAATTCTTTTCACTTTCTGCGAGAAGTGAAACCACAAATCTTTTCCAAAATTTGTTCAAACGATATTGAAAAAAGTGAACAATTCCTCAAAGCTTGTAGGCTGCCCTTGTCTTTAAACTTGAGGTAAACATCAGAGCTTAACCAATTACAGTCTGCAAAATTTCCTATAACAAACTCCAACATTTTGTTCTCATCTGCATCGTACAAACTGTCGGGTTTACAGTATTTCTTGTAAAGGCAGATTTGTTTAATTTGCTCCATAACGTCTATCTCCACTTCATTCAAAGTGTAGCAGTGTTTATCTACTACCATTTCTGCTCCAAGATTAAAGTTGTCTTTCTTAGTTTCGAGCCATTTTTTATACTCGTCCAACTCTTTCCATCCATTATAGGCAACTCTGCAAAGAGTTCGAACAAAACTGGGTGGTTCTACTTCTGCAGGGCAATACCCAAATGTTACACGTGGCCATTTAGTAACACGTACAATTGGTTTTCCATTTCCATGACTAATTTTTGCCAACTCTTGTACAAAAAGCATCTTATCGTGAGTTTCTATAGTGTAACCTATATGTAGCCCTGTGATTGTGGATTTTCCGCTAGACTCAAATTTTTGAATTTTATCAGTCGAAATTAGAAAAATATCACCAAAATGCGAGTGAATACAATTAACCAAATTTGGACTTATTACATAATTTGTAATATCTAAACGTAAGTTTGAATCGCTACCGTCCCTAATATTGTCCATTTCATATAGCTTTCGCAACATTGGGTATGCACCTGGGCTATCAAACACTATGCAACAGGGATTCAGTTTATCCTCCCTTCGGCGAAAACATGGATTACCAGTTTTGTCTATACCAATTTTAACGTGTTTGACTGCAAGTGTTGATATCTGAGCAAGCCATCCCCCGAGTGAATGTCCGGTGAGAATTATTTGAATTGGTGATCCTCCTTGTGGAATTGCTCCGAGGACAAGTTCCACAACTTTTAGTGAAAACGTGCATGCAGAATTCAATTGAGATGTGCACAAACTCATGCAGACCCCTTCCAAATCTGCCTTCACGTCCTCCCAGTCGTTCCAGCTTTCCGTTCCTATTCAAGAGTAGAAATCGTTAGTTGGTTAAAAGCTGCAAAATTTATGTTTGGTTGTTACAAACACCTCTGTGCGCAATAATAACCTGGCACGGCGATTCATTAGTTTCAGCCTTAATTAGTGCACACCCATAGTAGGAACCTTTCTTTGCATAACAGATGGGTGTATATCCTTCAAGTTTGCAGTCCTCCTCTTTGAGACCTGTAATAATATCTTTTTTATTTAAAAATTTTTTTTGAAAAGAAAAACACATCCAACAATGCTCCCATTCCAAATATAATCAAGTATTGTTTACAGAGTTCTTCCGTAGCTGGTGGCATTTTTAATTGAATAACTCCCGATTCCAATTTGCAATCCTTATAAGCGAAGGCGGAAATTTTCGCTAAATCTTCTACTAAAGGGTCAGTTTTTAACATTAACTTTTCCTCCCAGCTTTGATTTTTAGAATTCTTTCCGCAACTGTTTTGCACTGCTTGTGGCACTTTGTTGACGTAGTCTGCAGGATGGATTTGTAACCTTCTATTACGAAACCACCTTCTCCTCACAGTGATTTTGTCCGGATCGAATCCCATGGTGTAGCTTGCTAGAAGTGAAACAAATACAAAATAAAAATCCCGAAAAATTTGGCAAAGATGTTTGCTTAAGTAATTTACACTAACAATGACATTCCAATTTTAACAAGAAACAACTATACTGACACAACATTGTTGAAAGTTAATAAACGAAATAACCTATGTATTAATAAAAAACGCTAACGTGTGATACGAATCAAAAAGCTCAGCAGGAGTCAAAATTTTTTGAACTAAAATCCCACCCAACCAGACCTTATTTAATTTAACCATTCATTAAATATACATATACGGATAATTAACTAACTTAAACTGAGATAAGAGTAAGATTTAGTGGTGTTTTCCATCAAAAATACATTTTCCTAACTAATCATTACCATAACCATTTTTTACTGTGATATTCAGGCACAGAGTTAATCGATTTCTCCAATAATGATGAAACCATTTCCACTTATCCACTTCCCTAACAGAAAGCTAGTAATTTGTGAAGGTTCATCCTCCAGAGTTTGTTTATCAGTAAATTACACTCGAAAAAGATTTTTCAACGAAATAATCCTTTGCAATGAAATTACTTATGTAGTAAGTAGGGATTATAAAATGTGACGGTTGTGGATAAACTGCGAGCGAAAAAGTGTCCCAAGCTAATAGTTTTTAATATCCAAATGGTGTCATGCAAATGTTTTATCCATATTAATGGATATTTATTACATACCTCAAAAATTTCTTCAATGAATTTCTCTAGTATTGCCCATGTCTGTACAATTCAAATAAATCCTTACAAAGTTTAGATGTACACGAATTTATATCACGTAAATGGCCAACAATATTGCCCTTAACCTTAAACAAGAATTCCTTATCAAAATACTATGCAACTTGTTTAACGTCAGCAATATTAAATTTTAAAAGTACATTACAATGATATGACATTCCAGTTTGATCAAGAAACAACTGCTGAATGAGGAATGCAACTGAAGGAATAAGCCCAATTAATAAAAATACGTTGAGCTTGTGGTATGAGCAAGTAAGAAAGGCATTGATGAGTCAATATTTCTTCAACTCCATTTCAACCCAACCCGACCACATTTAATCCAACCATTCATTTATCGTATCATATCATGCACAATAGGTAACGTAGAAGGAGTTGGAAGCTGGGGGTTAGATTTAGTGGACACACGAGAGGTCCAAGAAGGCATTGATTGATACTAAGTTTAGCCATGAATTAACAATTAGCAAAAAACTTTTACAAAGTGTCTACCATCCAAATGATTTCATGCAAATATTTTTATTCTTATACTATTGATGGATGAGTTATTCATTGCATACCATAAAATGTCTTTAATTAAAGCAGTAGCAGTAATGTCTAAACAAATAAAATAAAATCTTACCCTTAGTTGCACACGAATTAAAATTATTGAAGTTCCGAACAATGTTGTGCTTGAACTTAAAAGGAACAAAAGCTGAGAGAATAGGCAGTGGCGAACTGATGAATCCTCAAAGCCATGCCTGGGAGTAAACGATTATATTATTCGAAGAACCAGATTTCTCCTAACCCAGGACGTGATGAGTTTTGACTTTGACAAAACATGTAGGATACTCTGGACAAATGTTTATTACTGTTTAGGCACATAAGTAAGTCCAAACCATAGTTAATGTCAAACTAACATTTAATAATAATAATATTTATTACAATGAGAAATCCCGAAAAGTCGGGTCCTGACTTACATCTCAAGGCACAATAAAATCTTACATTATGTAAAAGGAAGAAACTTAATCATTACATTAACTCTTCAGCATTTCTTTCATATTCATCAATCATTACAAAAATATCGTACATCCGATCGGTACATTGCAAATTTAAAAGATAGTTTTTGATAAGTTTCTTAAAAATGTGAAAACTAACATGTTCTCTGGACTGTCTTATAGTATCTGGTAGATTTAACTATATATGGTTAATGAGGCATATTATTCGTTTAAGTGCGTAGCGTATGTATTCGTGACTGAACAGAATGAAGTCACCTTGATGATAACGATGCTTTGTGACTGACCAGAATAATGATGATGACAAATGATTGATTGATTGATTGAAGTTCTAACTCACATTTTTAGCGAAAATCCCTTTATGTGAACCTTACGCAGTGACTGTAATGTGGAATTTGCGTTACAAGTGTTCTTAAATATATGACTTTTGCAGTGAGCAGAGAAAAGGTAAGGTTTAGTCCAAGCCAGAACTCGACTCTGTAAAAATGTTCCATTACATCAATGAATGGAACTATTTGCATGTTTGTTTGGTATAGTCGATTGGCCAAGTTAAGATCACTCTGCGTGGTTAGTTGAACAATTGAAATTTTGGATACCGAATAACTACCTATTAGTGATGTAGGTATATAAAAAAACATTTTTTCTACCCAAAAATGTCTAAAAACATTTTCCATGAGCTGTAGGTCACATCTTATAGGGATGTACATAAGTCAACCTATCAAGGGTACTCAATTCATTTGTAACAAATAAAAATTTCAATTTTGGATTGGAATTATGGGATAACTTTTCGTAAAATGTGCCTAGTTTTGCTGGAGGATTTGGATATCTTTACTTTACCCTATGCATGTCCCAGAACAGACGTCATCAGTGGTTTTGCACAACATGTAATGCAATTCGTATTCAAATAATTATAAAAAAACTTGATTGGAATTAAACTTACACAGTTCTCCGTGAGTCCAGACAATGGTATAACTTTGTCAACTCTTATCAGGTAATTGAGAAAAACGTTTGAACAATCCTTCTGTAACCTTCAACGGAAAATAGAAAACAATCGGCATAACTTTCATGCATTGTAGTTATATCACAAATTTAACTGGAAGAGTGCTGACCGTAACTTTTTGAAATCACAATTGAGATACTGGTTATATAACTACTGAAAACTCCAGCCCTGGGCATTATACGCAAGGAAAAAAGTCCCTTACCAGCTTATTTGCATCTAACGAATAAATACTGCATAATGTGCTGTTTTGTTTCTTAACATTTATCTTTGTTCGTTGATTTATAGACATAAATGGAATGTAATGTAACTAACTGTGAGTCTCACCCACCCCAACATATTTAGTACTCATTGCATACATATTTTTATACGTACAATTTCATATCCATTTATATGGGCATCAATTTAACGGTGTTTACTACAACTTGCATTTTTATTCATAATACATTAATTTCATGATAAAATTATCTTATAGTTATGTATCTCACGTAGGAGGGGTACATGTGGTAAAAGGACTGAATTAATTTAGTATTTAAGTAAAATAAAAGTCAAACGGCCATGAAAGGTACGGAAAAGCATGAAAGTATTAACCATTTGTTAAACAAGTATTTATATGCATGATACTTATTTTACATTTAAGTGTCCTTTGTATAGGAAACAGGACTTCCTCAAGAGCAGGGCCCGTTTATGCAACATGCGTGTGGCATGGATGTGTAAACTATGCTGAGGACTCTTCTTTTAAGACTCTATATCTAAAGGCCATATTATGTTGTGACAAAATAATAA
>JAQIWQ010001179.1:0-11743 GCA_034695825.1 Folsomia inoculata
GAGAAATAATTGACGATATTGGTGGAAGTCTGGGAATTTTTAGTGGGTATGAACTTGAGCTTGCTATGTATTTGTAAAGCACGCTCGTAGATGTACGAAAGGAGATCGGTAGGATGTCATTATCCAGTTTTAAGACAGTAAGAGTTAGAACTGTTCTACGCTCTAGGTGGAAGATGAACAAAAAACTGTGTTACTAAAATTGTTCAAATTAAATTAAATTGACATGCTTCCCTGTACATAGATTGTATGCAAATGTATGGTTGCTTTCAAGTTGGGTTTATGTACTTTCCCCAGAATGTACATAAAACCCTCCGAGTTGGTTGAAGATTGTAAATTAATATTGAATCCAACAAGACTATGTACGTAGTTGTTGTATGTTGTCTAATAGTGCCGTGCTGCATTCATTCGGGCAGGAATCCTTTCCATTTTCCAACAATGTATTGCTGCTTCAGGAGAAGGTGAAAGGACTGCTCTTCTCTTAATTCCAAGCATTGACACACTCCAGTCTATTATAACATATTTATAGAAAGTTTTGAAAAGTAAGAAAATGAAGAAAATAAATCCAGCATACTGAAAAGTGTCATGTTGGAAAATCATACGGTATTTTGATATCCAAAATCACTTACTGACATCAGTATTGTTCAAAAAGTATGAACCAAAGTTTATACAAAAACCGTGCAAAACCTGTGCAAAACCTGTGCAAAACCTTGCAAAAGGTGTGCAAAACCTGTGAAAAACCTTGCAAAAGGTGTGCAAAACACTTTGCGAATACCATATGCAAATACCTGTGCAAAATCTGTACAAAAAATATGAATCGAAGTTTGTTCAAAGTTTCTACAAAACCTCAGCAAAACCTGTGCAAAAGGTGTGCAAAACCTGTGCAAAACCTGTGCAAAACCAAAATAAGGGATCGCATCTGTCCGTTAAATCGCATCTGTCCGTTAAAGGTCTTCCAGAGTACAAAATGAAGGAAGGTGGTGAAACCATAGTGGAAACAATTAACAGATACCAATTCTATTGATTTTTAGAGCAGCCTTGGTTTTGAAAGGCATTTGCATATGCCAAACTTTGTGTACTTCTTTTAAATGTTCAATTACTTTCAAACTACACACTTTGTAGAATCTCAATTAGTATTGTCTTACTCTAAATCTACATAATCTCTGTTGGGATATGTTTCAATAAGTTATCCAAAAGGTTTTGTAATGGTTCATATAATTTTTGTTCAATATTTCGATATAATTGAGTAAGTTAATATCCAAATCAAAGCTGACTCCCAATACGTGTAATGGATATGCAATCATATTGAATTGATTGATTTTTGTCATCAAGTGACCGCTATCTCACGTATTTGAAATGCAAACCTGCATAATATTATTATGATCTCATGTTAAGTTAGCAGCAAATGCGTACAATCTGTATATTTATATACTGAACTGTGGATTATAATCAGGAGATTGTTCAGCATTATGGTAATGAATGTAAAAGAGCAAATCATTTCAGTGGTGTGATGACAATCATAAAAATGTTTGATGTATGTTTCGAGTCCAAGTTTATGGTCAATTTTGTATTGATTAGGGATTTACAATGAACTCTGTGATATAGGAAGCCCATCATGAAAGCTTCAACATTCAACATATTCCTTTAAGCTTCTCTAATACATCGAAATCTAAAGTAGGATCCTTTTTGACACAAAATGAAAACTTATCGACCGTGTCCACTACTACCAAACCAATGTCCCTATCTCTATTAACAGTTGTATTTAGGATTGAATTCACGGGATCGCACGCCACTTGTAGAAACTGTTTCGCATCCCAGCATTCGATAACAAATAAGCGGTTCAGAAACGCTTTAAGATCAGGATAAAGTTCTATCAGTTGAGAATGGGAAAGTCTGTTGTCTTCAAAAGGTTTATTTGTGATCCAGTACATCAACATGGCCAGTAAATTGCGCACAACAAACTTATGTGACGTGTCCACTAGGATTACTTTCTTCAATGGCAATTGGAACAGTGCCCTAAGAAGAGAAATGTTCATTATAATTACAAAAAAAATTCAACAAAATGAAGTTTGATGAATTACCTAGAAATCAAATATGTCGCCATGATAGATTGACCAGCACCCAGAGGACCTTTCATATGAACCATTGCCCCTCGATGCAGACCTGGAAGTTATTAAGTTGAAAACGTAGTATATTTCACTTGGTTCAGTCTGTTCTTCAGTTCTTAAAAGTTATTCCTGTAAACCTTACCGTCTGGAAATATCCGAGTGTCCAAATAAATAGGTGGTCTGTACAATACTGTACTTGATTTAAGACGCTTGCACAACTCAACCACACCCCCATCATTCTTCCGTTTATTATCCATTGCACAAAGAATTTTAGATCATCATTTGTAGAAACATTGAATTTAACGTTTTCATTTCATTCAAATGAGACCACCTTTACCAATAGACACGTAGCCCCAACTCTTGTGCAAACTCACTGCACTTCAGCTGATGGACTTAACCTACAGTTCTTTAGGTTTTATAACTTTCCGGTCATAACTTACTAATTGTCTGTGGCTTGGACGTCAAAGTTGAAATAAGCTTTGATACTGGTTTCAGTAAATGCAAAATACATTACATAAGTGTTGTAAACGATCCCACCCCTTACTCAACTACTATGAACGAAGCCATTCAAAATGCAAGCGTTATGGTTTTTAACACTTTTTTTGTCAACTTTTCTTTGTATAAAAACTTTCTGGGTTTGAAGGACAATTACAAATAAGTACTGGCAATGAAATGACAAGTGCCTTATAGCCTAGGCAACTACTGTAAACAATGCCCTTGCGTATTTTTTTATTTCAGACGAAACCGCCAGTCCACGATCTCAATGTTCGACCCATTTCAACAAAACTCAAGACTTGGTAGTCGCCTCCTTGAAGGAAAGAAGAAACTGACCAAAAAAGATGCAAAGTCTCAGAATGCTGCTCAAGATTTAATCCACCGTCTTCGGGTATTTGACTAAATTGAACTAAGTAAAACTGTTTTATAATTGACTAGTGCTTATTTATTCAAGGTTCTACGAAATTTTATGAGTCACATTTTTCCCGAACAAGTTGGTTGGCAAAGCGAAGCAAATTCAACTTGGCCTATGGAATTGGTTCCCGTAATTATACACGAGATTCCCCGTCAAGGCGTCGACAGAGAATGTGGACCAATAGTAGGTCTGGCCATGGATTACATGACAAGAAGTGCAACGTTCAACGATGAGCGACTCCAAGAGATGTTGATGCAAAGGCGATGGGTTGGTGTCAGATACCATTACTACCGACGCCTACAAATGGCAATGGGTAAATACACGGGATTTGAGGTGATGCGTGTCTGAATCACAAACTTATTGTCGTTTGATTTCGCAATAGGTTTATTGGCAGCTCAACTGCCGGAAGTTGTTGGACAACTGGGAGCTGATGAAGGAGGTGAACCGGATGAAGGATTCGAAGAGGAGTAAAGGACAGGACACATTACAATCTGCTAACCCAAATTCCAAATTAAGTTTCAATATCAGTTTCAAATATTGTACCATCAACTAATCTTTAAAAGTCTATGCAGCACCTATCTATGTTACATTCAGGTCTTTACACGCAGCTATCGAAAATAAAGCTCGTTTTTTTCTGACTACATCTGTTTCTCGTCTTAGAAAGGCTTATAATAACTCCAGTCAATCATGTCCTTCCTTTCCGTTACTTTGATTTCGTAGATGTTTATTTGTTGTTGTTGGGTAATGATAGTAATCCTGTACAGTTTTCCATACGGTTTCAACAAAAACGTGATCAGTATTCACTATCAACTTTTGATAGTGAATACTAATTCCGGACTTGACAATTTTTTGAATTCCTTGGATTCGTCTATTGATGAGTTGTAGGGGATAACTCTATTTTTTTAGGTTGAAGGCAACCCTAATGCATAAGTAGTTACAGTCATGAGCCTTATCAAACTCTTACTAATGAATCCACACCTGTTCAAAACCTGTGCAAAACCCGTGCAAAACCTGTGCAAAAGTTATGCATTTTTGAATTCCTTGGATTCGTCTATTGATGAGTTGTAGGGGATAACTCTATTTTTTTTGGTTGAAGGCAACTCTAGTGCATAAGTAGTTACAGTCATGAGCCTTATCAAACTCTTACTAATGAATCCACACCTGTGCAAAACCTGTGCAAAACTTATACACAGCCTGTGTAAAGCTTTGTGAAAAAACTATCAAATGTGCAAAACCTGTGCAAAACTTGTGCAAAACCTGCTTCACCTTTCCTCGAATTTGTGCAAAATCTAGCAAACAAATGTAGAATATCAAATGTACATACTGAGTAGGTTATGAACCATCAATTTTATTTTCATTTACTTATATTTGTAATAGTTAACAAAACATCAAAAAGATTGTAATAACAATCAGTTGCAACTAAATTTAGAATCGGAAAAACAGTCAAAATTTACTCCTTCACATCTCCAATTCCATCCGAATTGATTGCAAATGTTGCTTCGGATTCAGGCAAACACGGGGAGTCATAAATTTTACAAATTCTCGTTTCACCTTTTCCTTTCTTAAGCTGAAGTCTGGAAATAATTACATAACGCTCGTTAATTAGACAAAGAAGAGTGGAATAAAAAAATGTGCAGCTATGTACCTTGTGGTTGAAGCATGAGCCATTATATTTCCTCCGATTGGTTTCTTTGCATCGGTTTGGAACAGTCCCGCACTCCCATCCACAACAGCCGTCATTTGGTTAGTAATTACTACCGCAACTCCAAACTGAAATGAAAATCATTGAATTACGATGTGCTAAATTGTAAAACAATACAAATCCTCACCTCATCAGCGATACGTAACAGTTTCCTCAAAAACAGCCCTAAATGAGATTGTCTGGTTTGGAGTTCCCCTCTACCAATGTAATCCGTCCGATAAAGAGCTGTGGCACTGTCCACTATGACTAACACATATCTAATTGACATACAAGTTAAGCATTAGTCTTCAACAATTAGACGACTATAACTATAAAAATGACCTCGAGTCCATCATCATTGCAGTAGCTTGGATCAGCAGGTTACTTTGATGATCAGTGTTGTACGCCCTAGCGTAGGCCACGTTGTCGAGTACCGCAGTCCCAGTTAAACCAAAACGTTCAGCCGCCGCAAGTAATCTCTCCGGACGGAAAGTGCCCTCAGTGTCAATGTACAAGCACTTGCCTTCACCACCACCTTCATCAATAGGCTTCTGTAAATGCATTGAAGGATCGATTTGCTAATATGACGACATGGTATTAGATACATTGACGGTAAACAAATTACGTACCTGACATGTCACTGCCAAGGTATGACAAATTTGGCTTTTACCAGTGCGAAACTCGCCAAAAATTTCTGTTATGGATCCTGTCTCAATTCCTCCACTTAGCAGTTTATCCAACTCCTTAGATCCTGTGCTCAATTGAATAATGTCGGCCCGTTGTCGATGAATCGCTGTGGCGGTTGTGAAGCCCATCGGGACTAATTTCAGAGCCTGCGTCTGTTGAATAGAATGGAAGACGTGCGTGAAAATTGTTGGTAGAAATGCTGGACAGAATCCTTCTACACTTACTGAACCATTAATATTATGCTCACCATAATCTTGTCAGCTTTAACATCACTTATTCCGTGAATGGCCGTCAGACTCTTTTTGGGAGCGTATGCAACAGCTTCAACGGAATGGTATCCGGCGTCTTGAAGTTTTTTGATATCGGCAGCCGTAATTCCATTCCCCTGCACATGAGTTTGATTTTAAGAAACGTTCAAACAAATGTTAGGTATAGTTAACGTCTCTTACTTCCAAAAGCTTAACAAATTGAGGGCCTTCACGTGACCCTTCCTGTGAGAATGGGGGAGGATCGTGTTTACAATCGTTTTCGGATTGATTCACTTCAGTCGAAGATTTGGTTGAGACGGGAGGTTTAGAAGAGGCCATTCTTTGATTCTCTGATTCGGAGCATAAGAAATGAATAATTAATTTTCCATCATGTATCATTTCATTTGTCAATTTGACCCTTGTAAGTCGCCATGTATTAACTTACCTTATTGTACGGTTACAATCACTATCACAAGTCCTTTACTTGCTTTTGGGTTGGCAAAACTCTTTATCATAGGCAATGAAAAAAATTTTCTAATATCCAACCGCTTGAGGTTGTCACAATAAAACACTTTTAAACGTCTAAAACTTTTGACCAATCAGGGCTCGACCTACAAAAGAAACTGTTATTTCCAAGTCTCACACTTTATGATGAACTTGTTATGACAAAGATGGGCTTATCAGCACTACTTTTGAAAGTAAACAATTTGTTGATTTTGAATTAAGCTGTTGTACAACTATAGATAGACGTGGTCAGAAGCAATGCATACTCGGATATTGGTGGACTTGAGTCAGACAGAACCAGGGCCTCAATCAATACTCGGCTAGACAGTCTCTGGCGCCGTATGGAGGATGCATAGCAGTAAAGAACCATAAGAATTGAAGCGAAACGTTCTCCTTTCTTCTGCATCCCACTTCTTTTGTCAGTCATACTTGTGCATCAAAAACCTTCAGTGTTCCTCTCGTTGTCCCAAACCATCGTTTGATAAGAGATATAACGTTTTAAAAAGTTCTAAACCCTTCTTCCTACTGTCAGTTGAAAACCTAATCAGTAAACGGATGTTTTGAAAGTACTTTGACAGTGGCAGTGTTCGGAGAGTACAATAAATTTCGAATTGACAGTTTTGGTTTAGTTTATAATGAAAACAGGATAGGTTTAGTTTTGTGTTCGTCTAGTTAGTGTAGGACAAGTTCTGCATTCTTCTAGTTGTAGTCAAAGTTACTTCAAGGAAGTCATAAAAATGACGTCTGAACATGATTTTCCTTGTCCTAATGAAGGGTGTGAAGAAGTTTACGGATCCAAGGTTAGATTCAAGAGACATTTATTAAAATGTCTGCATAAAATTCCCTTGACGAAAATTCCCTTAACCACGGAACCCGTGGTGATTGATTTGTGTGAGGATGAGCAGGAAAGTCTGGGACGACCCAAAAACTCTGTTACGCATAAGAGTCGGGTTGGAACCACTTCAACTTCAAATAAAAGGAAGAAAAGAAATGTTTTGGCTTCCTCCTCGGATGATGAAAGTGTAAACAAGCGCAGGTCTATTAAAACAACCCTTAAACGACGAATGATCTTGTCTTCGGATGAAGAAAATGACACCGTATCTTCTAAAAAAATCAAATCAAACGACTTTGACGAATCTGATGAAGATTGGGATTTACTCAAAACCTCCAAGGTAAGCCGTGACTTCATATTTAGGTCTTAGGAGGAGGACAGTATGTTGAAGAGTGAGATGTTGTTATTCAAAACGCTAATGGTCCTACATTTGTTGCATTCAATAGAAGAGTGTTACTATCAAGAATAAAAATCGAAAGGAATTTTCTGACCGTGACGGTGAACCTGTTCATAGCAAGGTACTACATTAAGATTGCTTATTTAATTTGCACAACCGAAACTACAACATTGCCTTTCTGTTCAATCCCAGTCCAAGTCGAGTCCAGTCCAAAGGAAACGCCGTTTTCCAAATCAGAAACCCCAAGACGGGACTCCCCCAAAAAAAAGGCGTCAACATGAAGTCCTACATGATAAACGTGCTGATACCAAAGCAAAGGAAAAGAGTGAACCCCACAGAGTTCAGGTAATTGGAAGTTTTTAGTTCTAATCTTTTTTTGTGTGGTTGGCAGTACCTCGTGGTGGGCAGACACATTGTTCCCATTAAACCACATTGTTGTCAATAAACATTCGGTTGGCAAACCCCCAAACAAAAACCGAAAAGAAAATCTACCTTTCATCCAAGTTCATCTTCAAAATGCGTTTCTGCTTAGGCTGTCAAAACAATTTTAGATTGGTCCTTAGGACATTTGCTTCGGCAGAGAATATGTAGCATTACCTATAACTATCGCGTTGACCGAGGTTTTTATTCAATAACCGGTGTGTTGTTGTAGAAAGGAAAGAAGAGTCAATCTGATGCAAACAGCAACGGACAGTCTTCGCCAAAACTAAACACTCCAGAGGAAGCAACACCCCCACTACCACGGCCTCCGTCAACTAATACGAATCTAAATCCACAGAGAAAGAAAACATTTGTGTCACCGCGCAAGGGATTTGTCCCTACATCGACACCTGTTACTTTGGATAAAGGAGACAGTTTTTCTGACGAAGAAGAGTTCTGGCCCAATCCGGCACATCAGAAATCAACGTTGCAAGAAAAAAGAACCTGCCTTCAAGCAAATATAACCGGCGTGAACCACGCCCTTAATGAATGCAATTCCGTGGAAGAAGGACTAGCTTTGAAGTCAAACATTAGAGACATGAAAAAACAATTGACCCGGATTAACGACAAAATTATCAAAATTGATAGGTTTATGACAAACCAGGTATGACACGGCATCTAATTATGATAGATTTATCAGCCTTTTCGAAACTGATGTAATATGTTAAGTTTTTACTTGTTCTGCAGCCCTTAAGTGGTACTAAAATTGTGAGTCAACCCCTAAAGACTAAACAACAACCAGCAAAGGAAAAACCTAAACCGTTGAAGGTTACAAAACTGAATGCAACGGGTAAGAAAGCTGTTGTGGCCACTGAATCGACCGGCAACGCAAACAATCAAGAATGTGATGGTGGAGAAGTAGCAACGTCTACAGCGCCCCCCCCTCCGTCAATTGAAGTTAACCAATCAAACGGTGGTAATAAAAAGAAAGGTATTAAACGCTTACTTGTTTGATATCCGAAAGAAATACTTTGGTCACCCTTTTCTGTAATACATATTTCCGTTTGTGTAGAGTGCCGTTTCCCAATGTTTGGGAATATGTTTGAAACTGTGGCGCAGTTTCAGCTTCAGCTAAACGAATTCCTTGACAAACTGGGGCAGCTTAATGCAGATGAAGAAATCAAGGGTCCCATACAAGACCTGTATGATAAGTGTGGCGTATTGTCATTGGATTTGGACGAAGCACGTTTGTATGAAGATTGGAAAGGGGGGGGTGAGTATACCATGCCATGTAGTTCAGTACTTTTTATGAGTAGTTCAAATCTTAATAAGTGAATTATTTGTTACATAATAGTTCCATTGGAGCAGTTGATGTTTGTCGAAAACCCTCCAATATTTGTAGACGACACAGATACAAAAAATGCGTCTCCGTTCAAAATTGATGAGGAACCTGTGAAGAATAGTGGAGATTCCGCTGCATCTAGGAACAAACGTGATGTGGCAGATGACGACAAGGGTGTTCATGATCGAGCACATGAAAGTAATAATGCTATCGACGAATTGGAACCGGAAGGAAATGATAATTGTGAAAACGATGAAGGGATGTATGCTGATGTGGTTGACGTTACTCGTAACAGCCGCCCGGGTCCATCGTCTGCACGCACAGCAGATGTAAGTAAAATTTGGTTTCATCACCTTATACTTCTTTACACAACGCATGGATTCGCATAATCTTATCGATTAGACCTTCTGAACTATATTTACCGAAACCTTGTCCCATCACCAATAGTATAAAAGTAAACGCTGATCCAAGTCCTTGAGACTCGACGAAACCACTTCAACATTTTGTAGTCAATACCCACAGTTTTAAAGTTACATCCACTGGCTTCACAAGAAATGTATCTGTTGACCATTTCAACTATTTTACACAACGAGTAAAACATTAAGCAATAGAGTAATTAATATGTTGTCGCTTATTACTTAATCTATACTGAAATCAACCGTACTATTTGGTAGTCATTTTTGAAATCAAGGATTAGAACGTTTTGAACCTCCTATTCACCAACAAAAGGTTCAAGGATAATTATAACCTAAAAATACGACGTCTATTCATGCGTCGCTAATCTCCCTGCTAATCTCAAAACAATTTGCTATTTATTGTAGACTTTGCGTACGGAAAACCCTGAACAGTTATGGAATCCTTTGAACCCATGGACAGAAACTTTGACTTCCTCTATTCCCTTCCCCCCTCTCCCTAGTCTGGACAGTATCTGGGAATGGAACGACGTCACTGGGGCTCCAATTTTTCCAGATCCAGACAATGGTTAGTATACAATGTTGAAACCCATGGTTCAGAATTACTAAATCGTCTTTTTCTGTTTTTCCCATTTAGTTTGGAGGAGATTCGTTCCTTCAACCTTCGTCATTCCTAGTCGTATAGATGACCCACGATTTCTTGCTTTTGTAAACGGAATGACCAACGGCCGTGCACAAATGTTTGAGGTGGATTGTAATATTAACGACAAAGGAAAACCATGGAACACAGTACAATGTCTCCTTAATCGTGTTCTCCTTTCCGACATCAAAAAAATAAACGTTGGTACAATGGGTAACATACTGATTTTCACCAAAACAAGCAACCCTCTAATACCATTTGATGATGTGTACAGTCTCCAAGCACTAAAAGCTGACCGCAAATCCATCGAAGGTATGCTAAACCATTTTAAGTTTGTCAACTCCAAACTTTATTTCAACCTTTGGTTGTAGAGCTCATCACAGAGATAAATTTAAATTCACAACGAGGCTACAATGGTCCTGGGACCTTTTGGTGCCGTCATCCCAAATGCAAGAATCGTCCATTAATGACAGCTTCCCCTGTTGTTCGCTGGGGACCTCAACCTCATCAAATCCTTAATTTACGATGCAGATTTACTTGTGCATCCAAAAACGTGGTGTACTCAATTCATTGCGATGCCTGCTTAAAGGAAAACAGATTTACCACATATTGTGGAGAAACTTGTTTAAAAGTACTGCTACTGTTTCTAATTGATGTATTTAAGATAATTCCAATACTCATCCTATGTATTGTAGGTCCGATGTGGCAGGAATTCTACAACTGCACATCCAAGGATGCACAAACACATCGATGGATTTGCACATCAACCCTTCGAAACTATGTATCCCCGCTCTGCTAAGGACATTCTCACATCAACCATCGCTGGAATCATCGAAGGATCCTCCCCTGACAATAACAATCTAATGCAAGACCCGTTTACACATTTTACATACAAACACTCTGCAGCTGATAGACGATACACTTTCCTGGAGGGGGGGTTCGTCAATACCAGACATCGTCGTGGTCACGAATACTTGTTTACGGCAAAACTTGGAAATTTTGTTTACAATAATGTTCAGTTCCACGGAAACCTAAACCATCTCAATTCTAGTGATTAACTTTAACTGTATTTGGAAAACATATGGTTGGATATTATTCATATCTTACGTTTTTTCTAATTTTATTCAACTTTTGTTCCGTTTGAAACGGTAATAATAAGTCCACTAGGGACATCCGACCTACGCCATGGCTTTCGTTGATTCATTAAACTGCAACCGTTGTCACTCAGGTATTCTAGTTTGACATGAAATCTTTTTGTAGTTATTAAGTAGCTGTAAAATACAGGCAAATGACGCAAACGGAGATTTGATTGACAGCTAAAACACCGCTGGGAAGAATAAATACATGTATATAGTTTATAAGTCCCAACATCAATGAGCATGAACTAAGATTTATTTATAAAAAAAAAGATTATTCCCAACTACCTACATTCATGCACACCACAATAATACAATTGAAAACAAGATTACTTATTGTTAGCTTTGGATGTGTCTTCTTGTTGTCCGAGTCAAGTAGGTTTAATAGAGAAGTTAAGCTTTCAAAATTCTCCTTTGGACGTAAAAAA
>JAQIWQ010001180.1:0-11743 GCA_034695825.1 Folsomia inoculata
AGTTCATCAAATATTTCACAGATATTTCAATGCTCGTAAACGAAAGAGAATGAGTTTGTGAACTATGAATTAAGTTGTTGCTTAAGTGGAGTAGAACAAGTGCTAGTAATACTGCGAACGTTGTACATATCAGTGCAACCCAAACCGTAAAATGAAAGGCGGATGTCCAGGCTTCGACATACAGTTTTTCTGCTCTTAATTCATAATCACAGTAAATTATATCGTATCCACCTACATGAACCAAGGAATGAAGAACAACGTTTATCTTTTTGTACAACACATGATGAAAATAACTAGAATAGTCGTAGCGGCCATTTACACTATCTTCGTTAGGGATGTAATAAGGGAGTTGCAAA
The DNA here is from genome assembly GCA_034695825.1 of Folsomia inoculata. Taxonomy (NCBI): domain Eukaryota; kingdom Metazoa; phylum Arthropoda; class Collembola; order Entomobryomorpha; family Isotomidae; genus Folsomia; species Folsomia inoculata. The sequence continues at coordinate 357 of JAQIWQ010001180.1, forward strand.
AATGTGATATTTCCAAAGCTGCTCAAAGTGCGTAAAGCTCTTACGTGTGGATGGCAATTTAAACTTCCTCTTTTGTACATTCCATTGCTACAATTTAAAGCATTTATATCTAACAAATCTGCTCCTAATCTATCAACCACAACTGGTTTCCACTGTGAGCGAAAAGTTAGAGACGTAATTTTTGATGACCATGTTTCGATATTCACCAGATAGTTCTTACAATATGGACAAAAGAAGGTGAAGTTGGATAATTCTAAACTTTTTACGTTTGAATACACGGTTGAACTAAGTTGTCCGAAAAACAGTTTTGTGTTCCGCCAATAATCAGTTTCAAATCTCCAATTCGTGGGTAAGAATGTTGTAATAATGATTAATGTATTGAATGGATGCCCTCTGTGAGTATCCCTCAAATTTATGTATTGATAGTTGAATCGTCTGTGTATGTCCTCAACTCCAAATTTGATGATAAAGTTGATTGTGCAAGTTTCATAAAACCTGAAATCCATAACCATTCTCAAGTCCAAGTCAGCATGCGAAGCGGATTCATTACCACCACGAGAATCGAATACGGTGTACACAAGTTGATTTGGTTGATTGTTGTGGATCAGTGTCTCGGTGGTGTCAATGTAAAGTATTTCGTCACTAAACCGCTTAATTTTTAAGGTGCATTCTCCAAAATTCTTGAAATTAAATCCCCTTCCTCTTGAATTGCTACCGTAAACAAGAGTTGTTAGCGCTGACAAAACGATAAGTAAGATGCTGTTATTTAACATGTGAAGCATTTTCGGAGTTTCGTTGACAAGATTTCGCTGTAACTTTATCTCGCGCAACTTTACACGGGAGTATATTGCGAATTCGACTAATCAAAAAACTTTTAAAATGGACTGAGATGAGATGACATTATTTTAATGTTTGTTATATCTTAACCCTCGCATAAACAATGACGCGTCCTAGTGCTTCCCTGTCGCCTTTATATTCCTATTAAGCCAACTATTCCGAAGATTGTCCTTGATAAAAGTATAATACGGGTGTGGTATGATACCGATGTTGTGTTAATATGTCTGCCATTATGTATGTATGCCTTATACCATTTGTTCACCGCTAGATACAAATATTCATTTTGTAATGTCGGGAAATGTCAGGACATGCTTCCGCTTCCGCGAAATGTTGCTTCCGCAACAGGCACGAGGTTCCAGCAATTGAATTATTTAGTGCACTTCCAGGGGTTGATTAATGTTTGGTTATCGGTGAGCAATGCTAACCTAGTGGCTTCCTGTCGCCTACATATTGTTCTGAAGCCAACCATTCTACGTTTGTCCTCGGCAGACGTGTGATACGGATGTCGAGTTAATATGTCTAATATTATGGATACCTTACACCAGTTTCCTTTGTAATGTCGGGAAATGTCACGACATGCTTCCGCTTCCTCGAACCGCAATAGACACGGGGATCCAAGTATTGAATAATTTAGTGCACTTTAAGACATCAAATGCTTGTCGATAAAATGTTGATTGGCGAATGTATGTTTGGTTATCCGTGAAGAACTAAGAACCCGTGCTAACCTTAGACAAAGGGTGGATTTCCTCGGCCAGTTTAGTATGTTAGGTATAGCAAAAGCTCACTACACTTGGGAGGTTATTTAGGTAAATTTGGAAGCAAACAATGTCCCATCGTACTGCCTTCGGTGGATCCACGAGTGAAATGCACTTTCCCTTCAAGTGATAAAACACCTAATCGCGCTTTGGACAAGGACACCCAGCAGAGACGATGTCAACCCGTCAAGTAATGCCTTTTGCAGCACGTCCAATGGATTAATGAAAATAGCACCAAAATGCAAAAACAACACACTTGGTCTGAGATTTTGGTTGTATAATAATTTGGAAAAGATGTTAATCGTTATCGCGTATTTAGGTACGAAGCTAACAACAAACGTTCTCGAAATCCCATTTTTTCAGAGAAATTATCCACAATAAAGTCAATGCATTAGAGCAAATGACACAGATATTTATCAAAGACAAAGACAGTTATTCATTTCGTTAAAAAAAGTGCTTTCACTATTTATCCAACAAGAATGGACTTTACAGAGCAATTATATAATTAGTTTCTAGTTTTCAATTTGATTTGGGATGCATTTGAAGGGAGCGGAATAGGTGGTGGGGGCATTGGAGGTGGTGGTGGTGGGGGTGCCGACATCCTCACCCTTGATCGGGGTGTGGTCCCATATTCTCGCACATTTCTATTCTGCAAATTCATGGAAGGTTGAAACGATCTTATGCTTTGGGAATGGGGAGCATTTCTCTGAAAGTCAAATTTATTTGATGGCTTCTGTATTTGCTTTCCTGTTTTCCTACTGCCACTTTCCCATCCCACTGACCTTGGCATTGTTGCAGAGGTATAAGTTTTATGGGGTGGTGGTGGTGGAAACGGCTGAAAATGATCCCCATATTGATTTGATAATTGATTAGTGACATTGCTGTATGATGGGTACGAAAATCCCGTATTCTGGTTAGGTTCAGCATCTATAAAGGATATAAATGTATTCACACCAATTTTAGTAAGACGTGGGTTTGGGTATGAAAAATTGTACTTACAGGTACGCGGATGATTTACGTCAACATCATCTCCTGACCTTTCCTATTTACAATAGCAATTACATTAATAAGTTTGAATTTTATCTTATTTTATAAAAAAAACATTTGTAAAAATGTACCAGCTTAACCTTTCCATAAGTGCCAAGCCCATCATCAGATAACCCCTGACCACTGTTTGTTTGCTGTGATGATATCTGATGGACATTATTGTCCAGAATTGAAACCCTTTTAAACCTGTTTAGAACCAGTCCATTCACCACTTTTTCTGAATTCCACTGTCTCCCGTTTCCATATTCGTTTCCACTACCACCAATACCGTCGTCGTTGTAATTGTAATCGTTGTAGCCGTGGTTTACATCTTGATTATAATGAGAGCCCTCAAAATTTCTAGAAATTGTGGCAAATCGGTTGGGAATTGGTATCAACTTAGATTTACTACTACTACTTCTGGGTTTCTTTCCCCGAACTGTTTTAGAAGGACCGAAAAACGTACTCATCTTGACTAAACTACGGATACACTACATATGGTGCAAGTTAAGCCTTTATTTCGTCAGTCAGGTTTTTTGGAACAGATAAGATAACTGGTTATCATCAATCAATGCCATTTTAATCATACATACATTCCAACCACTTTTGGATTTCGTAACCCAACCCGTTTAAATGAATCACGGTTACAATTAAATATATACGCATCACATCCAATGTTCAGCCAACGTCGGCGCATGAGGTAAATTATCTGAAATTGAATATGAGTTGTATTAGCTAATAAAGATAAAGTAATGATCAGTCAAATCCGAGCAGATTGTAGCCAATCAGTTATACTTATGCAAGAATGCATATAATAGGATTCCTTATTATTTAACCATCGCATTTAGAGATAGTCTTTATTAATATTCGCAACAAGTTTTATTCATAAGGTACATAAGATATAAATAAGTTACAAGGATAAATTGATAGTGTGATTATCCTGCCACTAATACAGCATAATTGATGTCAATCACGGACTTCCCAGTGCCCAGAAAGGCATATTATTGATCCACGGGGTCACAGAAAGCCACTAAGCTATATAGAACCAAACATAGCATTTATATGTTTCTTAATACCAACAGAATGTTTAAATTTAATTTTCTTTAAACAAATATTGTTCAGCTAATAAAGTTATGTGCTTTATAAATTAGTACATATTTATTGGCAAAGATAAGCTTCAAATCTTCTTTTAACATGCACTTATCATTTTAAGAAGTCTCCTCCTTCAACTCGTTCGCAAAACGTTGTGTACCACGTACCCAAAATAAACTGTGCTTCCAAGTCTCATGACTTCCAAAATAAAGGAAGTAAAGCCTACACCGAATAAGCCATTTACTGCTAAATAAATCAAATTACCATTAAATGCTAATATAGTTACCAAGCTAATATGATGAGCCCTAGAGATTGCAGAGAGAGATACATTTTGCAACAATTATCAAATTCAATTGATTCACCACCATAATTACAATCTTGTCTATACAGCTCTTTGTTGTAAAAGCTATGCAAAGCTAATGTCTTCTGTCTTTTTGAAGATTGTTTAGCTATAATGGTACTATTTAGCTATATATATATATATATGATGATGAATAACCATGAAAAATATTCATGCCACTGAATCACCTCAGTGTAATGAATACTAGATAAGATGGATTAAGGTTCCTGTGGCTGACGACATGCCGTGCCAACCTAATGTTGGACTGTTCCAAAACTCTCTATGCAGGGCATGTTAAATTTCAAACTGAATCAATTCGATAAATTGACAACAGAATGAAGTCTAATTTGATTGTAAATATTGCATAAATCCTATTCTACAAAGTTAGGTACTTCGATTTCCATTTAATTTGTTTTTTACTGAGTAATTTGACCTTTAATGGGGGAAAAAGTGTAATTTGTCAATTTACTCAGTGGAAAAAAAATTAAATGGAAATCTAAGTACCTAACTTTGTAAAATAGGGCTTATGCAATATTTACAATTAAATTAGACTTCATTCTGTTATCAATTCATGGAGTTGATTGAGTTTGAAAGTCAAAATTTTCATTTTTTTCTCATGACTGGGGAGGGTGAGAAGTTGGGATTGCGAGGGAATCCCAACCCACCCAGGTTGATTATTTTAGCCGTGCCCAGGACTAATAAAGTATCCATTTATTTCCAAATTGGCTGCCTTTATAGTCAACCAAGGACTTATTTACAAAAGGTGAGTTGGGGGGGGGCAGTATCTTTTAGTCGTGCCCAGGACTAATAAAGAATCCATCTATTTACAGTTTGGCTGCCTTTATTATTAACCCAAGACTGCTATTTACAAATGGACTGCCTTTATTGTCAACCCAGGACTGCTATTTACAAATTGGCTGTTTTTATTGTCAACCCAGGAGTGTTATTTACAAAACGTGAGTTGGAGGGGGCAGTATCTGTTACTCATGCCTAGGGCTAATAAGTATCCATCTATTTACAGTTTGGCTGCCTTTATTGCCAGTGCGAGGAGCGAAGTGTTGAAATCAGATGAAGGATTTTGGGATAAGAACAAACGATTGAATCGACCAATGTCCCCTCATTTGGGTGGGGATATACAAGTGGCAAGTTACAATGATTGGTTTAATTACATATAGAGGAACTGGATTGGACATGTCGGGAATTATGTCGGGGTTCGCCATTGGTATTAATTGGATAATATATTATTCCTCATTATTATGATATTCTTAATATCTGACTTGTTTTTTCCAGGTATGCTTATGCTACCTGGAAGTTTTCCACATTATTTGGGCCTCATTGAGTCAATTCATTACGGGGGTGCTTGTATTTTCTTGGCAAAATATGCTCTATCCTGGCCCTTCATGTTCCATTTTGCGAATGAATGGTATCAGACATTTGGCGTGGGATATGGGGAAGGAGTTCGAAAACAAGGAGGTTGCAACTTCAGGTATGGCCGTGGCTGGACTTGCTACTGCACTTGCGATTATTGTATCAGTGATTTAAAGTAAATAAGATTACAAATTACAAATATTCAGTCAGTTTGTATTGTTGCAAAATATGAATACCTACATCTACATCATTCGAATATATGAGTATTTGCATTTTATGTAGAAAATTATTAAAATAGATCTAATTACTAAAGGGCAGGGTTGTGTTGTAATTAGTAGAATGAAATAAATAACTAATTTATTGGAATGATAGAGCAGTTCAAAAAATTGATTTCACCCATTCTTATTAGAATTTATTTTATTTTTTTGCTCTCGGTAAACTCAATCCACTCGATTAAGTTGGGCTCTCTCAAAAACAAAAATATTCACGAATAGTTGATCAATATCACTAAAATTGATATCAAAGTAAAGCCCGAACAATAGTCTAGATGGTGATCTAGTTTATTTTTTTCAAAATTCTGTCCAGAGTTAGTTATCTGCGCTTCAAAGGAAGTTAAAGTTAAATACAAGTAAAGTGGTGGTGGTGCACATTGATTGTACATGAGGCGTGTTCGTGCTCCTTACTTCTACCCACAACCTTAACCTTGGACATTACGGAAAAGGATACTATTTGCTTTTACCCATTAACGTGGGGGAAGTGGTAAACAGAATCTAGGGTGTGGGAGGAGTATGATTCCCACATTTCTATAAATTCTGCCCGCTTCCATGCTCGATCACGAGCCTTTACAGGCAAGCAAATTCATCCACAATATTAAAATCAAATAAATTATCAAACTTACTAATTCTGAACATTTACTATCATGCCGAGCGAGGACGAAAGCGAAAATGAGGAGCTGCACTCCACCCAAACATCCCCTACTCCTTCACCTAATAAAGCTCAAAAAGATAAACGTGAAAAGGCTCAAAAGGAAAAACGTGACCGAGAATCAGCCGACGAAGCTGATATAGAAGGCCTCACGGACAGGGAGTTGTTGATCTCTTTACTCCGAGCAATGAAAAAGCTGGAAATCAATATGTCAGAGGTGACGATGAGAATGGACAAATGGAACAGAAAATTTGATGCGCTTAAAGATCTAAACAACAATAACTGTGAGCAAATTAGAGCAAACTCGACCCAACTGAGAGCACAGGCGAAAACAATTGCTGAACAAGACACGAAGATTGACGAATTGGAGAAGGTCGTGGAAACTCTATACATAAAAATGAATGAAAACAATGTTGTCATCAAAGGAATGCGAGCAAAAAACATCAACCATGCACACAATGAAGTGAATTCCATGTTCCAGGAGCTGGGAGGTCACGAACCAAGAATTAACAACATCCGACAACTTGGTGCAAAAAGCGACAAATTCATGGTTAAATTTACAAACAACAATGACCCCTCTTTCTTATTTGGAAATGCAAGAACGATTGGCAATCGTGGGTACAGATTGGAGAAAGACTTACCACCCAAACTAAGAGAGATTAGAAATATGCTCCTGCAACAGAGGAGAGAGTTACTTGACAATCAGGTCGCGAAAAATGTAAAGGTCCTACACAACTCCTTATTACTTGATGACGAAGATTGGTATGACTACGACAGAGCTACTGGATTGATGACCAAACGCACACCTCGCAATCCTATGATGCCACTTAGAGGCAGAAATATCGCAACAGAAACACAAAACCCCAAAGCGCTCTCTACAGCTTCAACTTCACAAACTTCAGGAACTGCCTGAAGGTCCGGCCGCCCTTGCAAAACCAATTTATCTGTAAATAATCAACATAATCCTAATAATTTGACCAAGCTTCTCAGCTGGAATATCGACGGATTACTAAATAAAGACTGCGAATTTTTTAACTTTTTAACCAAGGAGTCACCAGATATCTTTACCCTACAAGAAATATGGTGCACAGAAGAAGATGCTAAAGATCGTCTTCAAATTCTTCAAACCCAATATAAAATATACTACTGTGATGCATTAGAAGCAAGAAACGGAAGAAAAATGGGCGGAATTGCCCTTGGAGTCAAAAAACACATTAAAGTGCAAAATGTGGAAATATACAGTTCAAGAATACACATCAAAATTAAAAACCCGATACCACTTCTTCCACACATAACAATTATTGCCTGCTATTTCCCCCCTAGCGCCACAGGGGATGAGAATTTCAACGAATTTATTGATCACATATCAATGGTTAAAAGCTAGTGCTGAAATGATCACTTCATGATGTAATGTTTAGAAATTCTGAAACAATGTTGATACTGCGTGCGAGCTCTTTTCGTCGTTTACAACGGTTTATTTATTTTGTATTGAATCAAGTTCTGATACGCAATATTCATTTGCAAAAATGTCCCATTAATAACAAATGTCCCTTTGAGATTGTTGTTTTAATTTGCTCCACATTTCATATATTATTATTGTTGTCGCTATTATGAAACAACAAATTGATCACTGTTACAAATTAACGCCATTATTGGCATAAGGTATTGTGACGGCTTTGATAACCCAATCCGCGTTTGATATATGTACATACGTTAATGAACGAACGACTGAAATACCGTGTTATGCAGCCTCTTTAATCACTGACTCAAAATTACTATAGACACAAAGCTAAAATACACGTTATATGAGTTTATCAAAACCTAAGCAAGTATCGAGTACTTGTCAAACAATATATTAGTAGTCATTACATGTGTAGTAGTAGTCGAACCATAAGAAAACTGAGATTACCGCAAACTTAAAATGATGACATAAAACATGTTACAAACTCAACATTAATACTATTCATACTATTCTATTAATATTATTATTTAATCTAATTTAATAATACTATTGATTTTGATATATTTACATTTGTTAGAATACGATTTTTGCCTATTATCTATGTATAGGTATAATAACAAAGTTTAGCATCAATTCCTTAGATGGGTTTGCTGTTTTACCCATAACCTACCTATCGTCAGAGCGGCCGAACCGCCAATTCTTTTACAAATTTGGTTCCCCGATGACAGTATTGGCACTCATTTCGACGTATCATCTGCTTGGTTTTATTACTCATTGCTTTTGTTTTTATATTAATTTGGGGATTTGGGATGGGGGTGGAATTTGAGGTGATAGTTAACTGGATTTGGGTTGGGGACTGAATTGATGGGGATAGGCGCCTGGTGAGAGTAGATTTCCAACCCATAAGTTCAATTTGAAACAGAAAAGAAGAAAGGAGGGAAAAGCTGGTGTAGAGAATTAGTAAAAAGATCAAATTTTTAAATGAAATGAAAGGACTCGTTTCTTCAATGTCGGTGATATTTCCAAAATCCTTTCTCGATTGTAGCACGTAATGAAAATCACGCCACCTTTTCCACAACTCTCTAAATCCACCTTCATTAATTTGAGTCAAAATCTGTTTGAAAATTTCGAAAATATTTGCTGCTACCAAATCATAATTATGTTTGTTACCAACAATGTGTTTAATACCGTAACATTTGTATTTTCCATGCAATACCTTTGCTTCAACATGTCCCACAAAGTATTGCAAATCTTCGGTAGCAAAGACTAGTGACATTTTTGCCATGTATGGAGAAAACTTTGACAATCCTTCCCATACATTCGTATCTAATTGAACTATCGATTTCTTAAATATGGGGTTAATTTTTTTAGCTTCAAAATCTTGCAAGATGATTTGGCGTATTGATCCTGAATGCATTATACTAAAGCCATTTAACAGCAACTCTTGAAGCGATGAAAAGGGTTTGTAAATTTGTGGAGCAATCAAGTCTGATGTTATGAAAAACTCGTAGTATGCAAATAGAAATATACCGGCCAACAGCAGTGGTTGAATTATTTGTCTCTCAAATCGTTTTGGAATGACGGATTCATATTTACCGCTTGCCATCAAGTTCATCAAATATTTCACAGATATTTCAATGCTCGTAAACGAAAGAGAATGAGGCTCTGAACTATGAATTAAGTTGCTGCTCAAGTGGAGTAGAACAAGTGTTAAAAATACTGCGAACGTTGTAGATATCAGTGCAATCCAAACCGTAAAATGAAAGGCGGATGTCCAGGCTTCGACATACAGTTTTTCTGCTCTTAATTCATAGTTACAGTAAATTAGATCGTATCCACCTACCTGAACCAACGAATGGACAAGAATGTTTATCTTTGTGTACAACGCTTTTTGAAAATAACTATAATAGACGTAGCGGCCATTTATCCTATCTTCGTTAGGGACGAAACGAGGGAGTTGGAAAAATGTTATATTTCCAAAGCTGCTCAAAGTGTGTAAAGCTCTTAGTTGTGTATGGCAATTTACACTTCCTCTTTTGTACATTCCATTGCTACAAATTAAAGCACTTATATTTCCCACACCTGTTCCAAAGATATCAACCACAACCGGTTTCCACTGTGAGCGAAAACTTAGAGACGTAATTTTTGATGACCGTGTTTCGATATTCACCAGATGGTTCTTACAATATGGACAAAAGAAGGTGAAGTTGGATAATTCTAAACTTTCTACGTTTGAATACACGGTTGAACTAAGTTGTCCAAAAAACAGTTTTGTGTTCCGGTAATAATCAGCATTAAATGTCCAATTCGTGGGTAAGAGTGTTGTAATAATGATTAATGTATTAAATGGGTGACCTCTGTGAGAATCCCGCAAATTCCTGTATTGATAGTTGTATCGTCTGCCCTTGTCCTTAACTCCAAGTTTGATGATAAAGTTGATTGTGCAAGTTTCATAAAACTTGAAATCCATAACCATTCTCAACTCCAAGTTAGCATGCGAAGCGGATTCATTACCACCACGAGAATCGAATACGGTGTAAACAAGTTGATTTGGTTGATTGTTGTGGATCAATGTCTCGGTGGTGTCAATGTAAATTCTTTCCTCACTAAACCGCTTAATTTTTAAGGTGCATTCTCCAAAACCCTTGAAATTAAATCCCCTCCCTCTTGAATTGCTACCGTAAACAAGAGTTGTTAGCGCTGACAAAACGATAAGTAGGATGCTGCTATTTAACATGTGAAGCATTTTCCGAGTTTCGTTGACAAGATTTCGCTGTAACTTTATCTCGCGCAACTTTAAACTGGAGTATATTGCGAATTCCACTAACCGAAAAACTTTTAAAATGGACTGAGAAGAGATGACGTTATTTTAATGGTTGTTACATCTTAACCCTCGAATAAACAATGACGCGTCCTAGTGCTTTCCTATCGCCTTTATATTCCTGTTAAGCCAACTATTCCGACGATTGTCCTTGGTAAAAGTGTAATACAGGTGTGGTATGATACCGATGTTGTATTAGTATGTCTGCCATTATGTATGTATGCCTTATAGCATTTGTTCCCGGTTAGATACCAATGGTCATTTTGTAATGTCGGGAAATGTCAGGACATGCTTCCGCTTCCGCGAAATTTTGCTTCCACAACAGGCACGAGGTTGAAGCAATTGAATTATTTACTGCACTTCCAGAGGTTGATTTATGTTTGGTTATTGGTGAACAATGCTAACCTAGTGGCTTCCTGTCGCCTTTATATTGTTCTGAAGCCAACTATTCGACGCTTGTACTCGGCAGACGTGTGAAACGGATGTAGAATTAATATGTCTAATATTATGGATACCTTACACCAGTTTTCTTACGCTAGGCTAGATGTGAATGTTCATTTTGTAATGTCGGGAAATGTTAGGACATGCTTCCGCTTCCGCGAAATTTTGCTTCCGCAAGAGGCACGAGGTTGAAGCAATTGAATTATTTATTGCCCTTCCAGAGGTTGATTTATGTTTGGTTATCGGTGAACAATGCTAACCTAGTGGCTTCCTGTCGCCTTTATATTGTTCTGAAGCCAACTATTCGACGCTTGTACTCGG
>JAQIWQ010001181.1:0-11743 GCA_034695825.1 Folsomia inoculata
AAAAGATTACTGGTTCGACATGACACGAAGCATGCATCGTAGGACAAGACTGATTAAAACTATTACACGGACATACGTAATTCTTACAGCCCCTTTTACTTCATCAACCACGAAATGAATTGAAATGAAATGACTATACACGAATGAAGATGATTAATGAGTCAAGATTAAGTTTTTCTTCATTACAGAACTTACACGAAGAATCAAATGAAGAGGTGCAGAGACGGAAGGAACAATCTTCTTATTGGATTTGAGAGTTTGGCCGCAACATAATCTTTCTTTCATGTCGTCAACTTCAATTGATCAAAATCAATATAGTAGTAGGGAAGGATTTTGACAATGTGACGGATTTTTTTAACACCTTTTTGGCATTAGTGGTAGAATCTGTCCCATCCACATCCACACTACTACTCGTACCACCATTACATTACCAACACTTTAACTGATTTAACTAATTACTTTTATTGGTTCTTCCGTGTATTGCATTCCTTTTACTTTTTGCAATTTTTACGCTCAAGTCAAATTCAAGTCATTTACTTTTACTTGCTCACTCTTGGAAGGAATTCGGAGAAATGGTCCAACCAACATTATGCAGTAACTTTAAGATCACTTTCTATTCTATTCTGTAATGCTTTGGCTGCATAATAATATGAAAAGCCAAGTATTGTATTTAAACAGCATGAAGTGTCAAGAACAATAAAAATGGGAATGAGATACTCGTTGTGATTACAAAGAATTTTGTTACGTCTTAGTCAGCATTTACACAAATTACAGACAACATCCTCCTATATGCTCTTGCGTTGTGTTACGTTACGTTGCCCATGTCGAAACTCAATAGTTTAAAACTTGCAAATGTTAAAGGATTTTAAGCCAGAGAGTTGGTATTGGAATTGAGTAAGTGGTATTACATACATTCCCGACTTCTATACAAGGAAGAATTTACAGAGAAGATGAATCGAAGAGTCAACTTCTTGAGTCATACTGCTTAAGCAGAAACTACAACCTTAACTTCTTTCTTCCTCATTGGTTTCGTTTGGTGAGGTTTCACTAAAAACTAAACCACGAAAGATGATGGCAAGAAAAAACTTTGAAGAACCAGAGTAAAAACTTTAGTTAAACCTTCATAAGGTCCAACCAATAGCCTAGTAAACAAGTAGGCACAGATATTACTATTTCTCCCTGTTAAGACCCTACCAAGACCAACTAACTGGTACTTGCACCATATGCATACGATGATACCAGCAATACTTCAGTAAACTACATCTCTTTCCATGCACAAGGGGTTGGACGGGTTTCATGTAATGATTTTCACAACTGTCCGCTTGTTCGGGAATAGGAAAAGGAAAGGGTATAGATAGGGAACTCTGGGAATGGAAATGCTGTAACGGAATGGAAGAACTCGGATGCCTTCTTCATTCTCATCTTCTTGTTCCTAAAACCAAGTTTCCTTTACACTCTCTCCTATATACCAGGCAGTTTGTTTACTATGTTATTATTATGACATAGTTAGTATGAAACCAACCGGTGAAGTGGAATACCACACTAACACAACATACAATGCAATTACGATGGATGGAACTTTTAGAAGATTAACCAAATGCAAAACAACCCTTCTTTTCTATGCAACACTTTGTACTACACGATTCTCAGCTGGATGACTGACTTGGTTTGACTTTGCTGGAGATGAGATCCATGGGGGTTATAAAAAGATTAGCCCCATGGATGTACCAAACACCAAACGAATGCAATGTAACAACTCTTGAAGGATGATGGTGATGAAATGAACGTGAACAAAGTTGAAAAGCTCAACGAAAGTCAAAGTGTTGGAGTTGGACAGGATATGAGAAGGAGTGTGTGCAAGCTTTGGTAAAGCTTTCTGGATTCTGGATAGAGTTGATTTGATGGATAGAGCTAAAGACTTTTCATCACCACTTACGCCAATTCAACTCTAACTCTGTCAGAGTAAACTGAATGAAAGCGTCATTTCATGGAAGGATAGAATTGTTTTAGCCCAAAAATGGGCGTTGTTTCTACGCATGCTAGTCTTCTTAACGAGATAACCGATCGAAAGTAGGTAGAAAGGAGTCATTCTGATTTTCTTTCTTGCTTCCTATAATAATAATCATCATCCTTCCTCCTTAATAATATTCTACCCATCAATTCGTCCAGGCACGCGACCGACCCACTTTGTTCATATCCATGAATTAAATCACCTACACGCGCTCACCCTACATTTTAGGATTCATATGGAATGGAATGGGATATAGTCGGGTTTTTATACAAGATACAAATAGGAAATCTCATTTTGCAGTTTACACTTCACACTCTTGTCAAACTAATGGTGATTTTGTAAACTAGACGGTTTACATCACGGTGTTAATAAAATAACTAGGGTTCTCAACTTGACTTTGCGAAGTTTTGTATTATTTTATCAAACTAAATCAACACGGTAGGAAATTAGTCAGCAGATGAATGGTTGATCAATCAATGAGTAATTACTTTACATGTGTCTATACCTAACCTTAATTTGAAACATTCAATGATGACTATGTATGTTAATATTGGTGAAAGCACTTATCTTTAACATAATACATGCATAAACATGTAACTAATTTATTATTTTCCTTTTGGGGGAAGAAATCTTTCTTTTCCTTTCGATATTATTTCCTTTGCAGGTTTGATGTATCCCAATCCTTTTAATCTGTTAATTGCCCAAGTTGTTCCACCTTTGAATTATTAATCAAAAGTATAAATTAATCAATGCTATTGAATTAACATTTTTTTGAAAATTGTTTAGTCACGATTGTTTTTAAAACATCAGACAATAGTTGAGAACTGAGGAATTATCCGTATATTAGCCAACGGATCAATCTCACAGTATAAAGTAATACCAAAGAAGCTAAAATAATAAATACCTAATGTAACGGCATATCTGGCCGGAGTGGCAATTTTGTACAGAGCATACGCAACAGCAACATGTCCCATTGCTGACTGGGTCACTTTCTCTACTAATCGGTCCGAAAGTCCAATCTTCTTCATATACTTTCCAATATCAACCCCACTAGAAATTAATTTATAACACTTTAAGACCTTGTACCAAATATTTCATAAACAGTTAAACAGTATTGAATGCTCACCTTTTCGAAGCCTGAAAAAAGCCACCAAACCAACCGATAGATGTGACTATATGAACGGGAACTAGGACATAGTAGTAATCTTTATACATTTGCTTAAATCTTGCAAACAATGATAATTTAGCCGGAGTCCCTTCACTCCCAGATGAAGGTGAAGGTGATGGGATTGAGGAGGGTGAAGAAGATGTCGAATTCAATCTTGCATTTGAAATTCTAGTCCCATAATTGTTCCCATTATTAGGCCATCTTTTCCTTCCTAATTGATATTTTAGTGGGGCGGTGACCAAACTCATAAATGGCTTCATTCTCACTTCCCCAGTCACCCCTCCTAGTCTTCCCCTTCCCAGTAGGAGGATGTGTCGTGTCAAAAAACTGCTCATGGTATGGTTAAGCAATGATCTTGTCAATACATTTACATCAGACAGATGTGACTTTCTTTCTTGGGCGTCTGACAATCTAAACAGAAAAAATATTCTGGTATAAGCAATCAGCTCGAAAAAGTATCATTAAAATGTAAGTTTCTACATGGTTTTCACAAAATTACTCTAATAAACGGAAATCAATCCTAACTCTTTTATCCCACTCATCTTCTACTTTGATTACATGTCATCAATCCAAACCAAACCTCAGCAGACTACTATTTACTACATCATAATAACTTACGAAAATACTTAATAATTAATAATTAATTACTGCAACGTTCTCTACAAATCACAAACGGAAAGAAAAATATAAAATATTACCTTTTCTTCTTGTTATGTCTTATTAGTAAGCATGCACAAACTATCTACAGACTGATGGGATTAAAGTGAAAGCAGTAAAAGTAAACATTTAATTCTGTTCTTGACTCACTGAATTGGACGGAGTGATGATGAGACTAAAAGTATTTTTACGTTGTTTTGTTAGTGTTATTAATAGTGGACCATGTGAGTATTGGTAGTGGCGGTAGTGATGCCGGGGAGGATGATGATGAAATCATTGAAATTGGAATTGAAATCCAACCCGGTCTAAGCTAGACCACGTTGGGTGAGTGAAAAGCAGGGAAAGTGAAATTTTGGAGAAAGTCAATCTTTCACCAGTCATAAATAACAATACTTAGTTTAATTATTTAAGGTTGCAAAAAACTGAACTCGAATATTATTTATCAAATTAACTACAGGTAGGTAATATATGTGTTTTGATAAAGTGTATTTCATTCATTATTCAACAAGTTTGTTTAATTTGAATTTCTTGTTTTGAATTAAACTCTTAGAATTTCATAGACTATTGTGGGATTTGATTTTGGAGTTGTTTGTTGGACCAGTTTAATGACACAAGTTATGAAAATAGATAAAGGTATGTCTGGTAGTGCGACTAGCTGGTCTAGTATAAAATGTCATTCATTCCTTGTTTTACTTTGCAAAAATTAAATGAAATATTTCAATAGATGAAATGATTAAATGGTGACGATAAGAAGATTCTTTGTCCTTGGAAGAATTAAAAAGCGGTCATGTTACGAACTTCATTATCATGGAGCTGTCTCTCCAAGAGATCTTCATCTACTACAACTTGTGCACAAAAAGGAATATGTTTGAATAACCAAATTCGAAGTGGTCCACGTCAATATTGTTTGAATTATTCTTTACCCTCCTCACAAACATGGACTTCTACCCATGTTCCTTTATGTTATATGTACAAACGTGGGATGAGCGGTTTTCCTCCTCCTCATGAGGAGCCCCCCTTTTCGTTAGAAGGAAATGAAGTTGCTGGAGATGATTTGATGGACAATATGGGAAGAGGAGACAGCATCAGCTTCTCAATTATTGATAAAGAAGTAGATATAGATCTCGATGAAAACTTGTCTCATCTACGAACAAAACTCTACCCTTTAGATTCAGATCCATTGGGGCCAATTTGCAGAATCAATGAAGCTGTTAGTGTCCAAGAAGTGTTTGATATAATTTCGACCCTTCCAAATACCAGTCCTAAAGTTGCGAGCCAGGCATTGGTCAGCATTTGGGATCTCCAAAAGTTACTATTTCAGCTTCAGCCCAATTTCACTCCGGATGAAGACATTTTCAACAAGGCGAACTTTGTTAACAATATCAAGGAGAGCTCTGTCTTTCAAGAGAAAATTATAACGCCAATTTTAGACATGCATCAAGATTTAGAAGATGAACCGTTATGTGCGTCGTTACTTGCGATGACCAAAATGAACTACAACCTTGCTGAAACGGAACCATTAATATATGAATGTATTCGACGTAAAGAAAGCCTTTGTCTGTCGGGTAAGATACGTTCTCGTCTTAATCGATTTTGATTTTATCCCAATCATCCTCTACTTTGATTAAAGAAAACATGTCATCCAAACCAAACCATCATAATAATTTACACTTGCATAATACTTAATAATTACTTGCAAATCAATGTTTCAATTTTATTTTATTCTATGAATTTCAGGTTTGAGCAGACTAAGCGTTTGTTTAAAAACACATGGTATATATGGCCAGTTTATAATGGCAGAATTTACACCGATTGTACTAAAATACATTACGTCAATGAGTGATGACCTAAGTGTAAGGATGGTTTCAATCTTGCTGAGGAATGCTTCAAGGGTCATTTCGGATGACATTTTTAAAGCATACGTGACCCAACTAAGCCATATTTTAGATAGTGATATTATTAATAACTTTGAAACAGTGACGTATTGTAAAATGTTTTTAGTATTACTGCATTATGGAAAGTTATCTCCCATGCCCTTAATTCATTTAGTGGGTTATCGTCTGAGGGATAGAACGATGGACATGGAACTTATGGAACTGATCTCCTTACAAAGGTTTCTAGTCGGTCCAGTCCAAGAACCTTGGTCGTTAGTTGAAGCTCTCATTGCAAAATCTAGTCGTGTCATTGAAGAGACCCAAGAGCGTCCAAGAATTGACCTTATCTCATCCGTGGGGATTTTCATGCGTGGATCTCAACAAAAGAAGAAACTTGCACAGATCACATCAGAATGTATTGAGCAAAATGATTTCGCAACAGTTCAAAATGTGTTATTTCCTCTCGTAAAGTGCATAAGGGTTAGAGATAGAGAAGTTTATGACAAATATTGGAATAATTCCGTCAAGTTCGTGGAAGATGAGCCAATTGAGTCTGGAAAAGTGTTCTCAATAGCAAAAAACTACTTGAATTTTTGTCACAGTCTCTCGCTTTCCTATCGAAATTCTTGGTTGGAAGTTGTATGTAAAAAAATCATCTTAAGTGTACTAGACAGATACTGCACTAATCTTCCAACGATTTTGATTAATCCTTCTGATTTTGCTGTAATTTTTTCATTTTTGATAGCATTTGATAGCCAAGCATCTTACCTAGATTTGAAGTACATTTCCAAATTTGAGGAATTTGTGGGGAATATTAGAGCTGGTGATTTAGCTTTTATAGTGAAAGGACTGGACTGTGCCCTATTTGGACTTCACGGTAACAAAAAGACATTGGGCCGGAAAAACTATGAAATTATTAGCGAAATATGTTCAATACTGGAACAAGAATCGTTTAAAAGAGTGTTAAAATCTGATGCGTCTCAAATTGAATCTGGGGACTTGAGCATGGTTTGGAGAGTATTATCAGTAATTCGGAAAATGAAGGGGGATTCTCCCTTATTGGAGATCGGGATCAAGGCTTTTAATTCTATGGCTGGGTCGCATAATTCAAAAGAGATTCGAGAAGTCTGCAGTGCCTTAGTATCTGGAAATTACTATTACCCGGAAACAATGGGAGTGATTACCGACTACATTTTCAAAAATCTGAGACACCTGAACCCGGATACAATAGAACGATACTTGAATTTGACATATTCTATTGGATGGGATAATAATGAACATTCGGACTTTGGCAAGTTGGCAGACGTTATTGAATTGTGAGTGCATAATTTTTTTTAAATTATTGTTGGATCCTTTTGTTTTTCATTAATATTTATGACAAAATCGCTATATAGGAACTGGGAACGGTTGGGCCTTGGCATAATACAGTGTGGGATAAGCCTTGGATTTCATCACCAATTTCGTCCGGAATTGATAGATAAGGTAACGAAACGAACTGCAGAGATAGATGATTTCCTCACATTCAATTTTGCTTTTTCTTTCTTTTTCAAGATTTTCAATGTGGACTTTCTTGATCATATAGATGAGGAGTTACGGAATGCATTTGGAAGGGTGAGTAATAGTGTATGAATTGTTGGAATTAATATTAATGTTGTATTGTATTGTATTTTTATGAATGACAGAATCAGCAATACCCCTTCAGATTAAGAATGAATTTAATGGAGCTAAACAGAATTGTGTGTCTAGATATTCCAAACGGTAATACAAGTTAAATTTAAATTAGTAAATTAAGCATCAACCAACACTATTACATTGTGGAGGCTTTTTGTAAGTTCTTTTTTGGAATTTAAGTTCGTCTTCCGTGGTTTCATGAAAAGGTAGTTGATGGAATGGTGTACTACTTCATGAGGACAATTTCTAACTGTCATTTTCTTTTTTCATGAATATGTGAAAGTTTTGTCAAAACGTATTATCACAAGGTATAAATATTCAAGTGTATTATTTCATATTTGAAATTTATTTATTTTACAATTTATATGATATGATTGCAACAGGACGATCCAATCCTAGCTATTTGCATGACGAAGTTGAAACGGTTCTTACTGATTTGATTGGAAAAGGAGCAGTGCAAACTAACGTCTGTCTTCCGCAGGATTACTACTATAACATAGGTGGGTGAAGGTGCTACCTTGACAGGTAGATATTATTAACGGATTAGTAATTTGATTCATCTGTTATCCCTCTACTCTAGATTTTGTTATTAAGTTCGACTCGAAAGATCGACCTATCAGATCCACTCCCTCAAGACCTTTCTCATTTTCCCGTCATCCGAAAGAGAACCCCAGCGATGTAAAAAGAAAAGTTGCTATTTTAGTCTTTCACAACCCTGTCTTTACAAAAAATGTCAGACAGCTTAAGGGTGGTTATAAACTCAAGCAGCGACACTTAGAAATTTTGGGATATCATGTCATCTGCATCGATAGTCATAAATGGAACAGCATGGCTTTTTCTGAATTGGCAGTGAAATTTCATTATTTAGAAAACCAGATTTTTAATTACAATAAATCGTAGTACTTTCATACAAACGTTTGTAATTTAAATTAATAAATGGCCTGGCATAACTGTTTGAATAGGAATGAAAGTCGTAAGCCAACTTTAGTATACAAAATTCAGACCAATAGAAATTTAAAGAAATTAACCGCAATTAATTTGGACACGTAATTGATGTAATACGAAATGCGTTTGTTTGTTAAGGGGCGTTGATCCGGTTGGTATTTATTTAGTAGTTAATAAGGCTTTGAAGTTTTGTCAGCAAGCAGTCCCTGGCATCTCTATCAAATCCCACCTCCATACCCTTCAGGTAATGAATAATGTTTTCGTACCGTAAAGCTGATGCCTGGTGCCATTTATAATTCGTTTTTTGAATGTATAATTTCTGGATAAAATCAATCCAAATATAAAGAATTCGTATTAAGATAGCTCAAGGAAAACTTAAAACTTACATCAAAATAGAATGTTGGGTTTGGATTTCTCTGTTCAGCTTTAAGCCAGTGCCACACGGCAGCTTTTTTCAAGTTTAGCATCCTAAAAATAATTCAACAAAAAAAGTATGAATAACGCAGATGAAGTTTGATATTCATGGGATTTACCATAAATAACAGCCTCCCAAGTAGAAGATCGTGCCGACCTTGCGTTTTCCCCACTATGAATTTCATTTATATTATATGATTGATTAAATCACATGAAGCATATATTCGAACCAGGTTTTCCCCATAGTCAGTGCAATATTTTTGGAAGATTGGATCAAGTTTTTCCCTATTGGGATATCTTAAGAGTCTATAAATCAGGTCACAAAGGGCTGCAATAGAGTGAAAATACTTTAAAGATCCGAACCTCATTACTGCAACAACATTTAATATTTTAGGTACTAGAGATAAATATTACTCAACGATACCATCACAATTTGTTTCTCCACAAGTAAAAGCTGCTTCCAAACATGTTAGACCTTCATTATGTTTTCGGAGCTGAAATAATTTGCAATATTAAATATTTTTACATCCTAATTGATTGTATCAAGCAAACCTTGAATAGAATTTTCGCTTTTCGATGTAAAGCCTTGCTATATTTTGGGTACTTTTCAAGAGCACGGTTTACCAACGCCAGTGGACTAAAGAAAATATATAAGAACAATAAAATAATATATTCTATATTATACATATTATACTATACGTTACCTAACGGATGGGTGTTGATATCTTTCCGGCAAAAGAGATGAATGTATTTCAGCCAATTTTACATATAGTGGAGCAGCATCTGGGGCTTCATTCCACATGTCCCTATTGCAACGCAACAAATATGTTTAGCTGAAATTAAATGTTATGTCCAACTAAACTCACGTAGTCTGACGAATTATAAACTTCGCCACAGCTGCTTCGTCGTCAAAAACCATACTATTTTTATATAATGACAAGGGGAATCTTTGTTTCATTTGTTTTGAATTTCTTTCTTTCATTTCTTTTGAATTTCTCAAAAATTGTGCAAGGCAGTAGCAGAGTTCTATGATGATGCTGTGATCGCCCTTAGCTTTGTAATGCCCTAAAGTTACAATTTACAATGTACATATACTTATACGAATAATACATACCAATCCAAGATTATATTAATTTCTACCTTCGGCCAGAACTTCCATTTCCTTTTGACTAGGTGCTGAAATGAAGTTTTCCATTTTTCTCTTTTGTCCCAACGACTTTGCCAAATAGAGACACGCCCGACTGTCCGTTTCGTTGAGCTTTCGAATCTTTATAGAAAGGAGACCAACCAGTTGTATGTACAGTAATTATTTCAACGTTTACATACACGTGCATTGATTTACCTTTTCAAGGATTTCAATACGGTAATCAATTTCGTCAATAAATGGACGAAAGAACTCCTGCTTTACATGAAGAACACCGGCGAGCACCTTCCCCCGGGGTACCTCGTACAATATTCCTCTATCAATGTCCCGATCTCTGGGTTCAATAAGTACCTTCATGGCAGTAATCACTGCGCACAAAAATTACACGAATATTCATATTTTGTCAATCTATAATCTAATATAATCTACTTAATAACCGTAATCAACTCCGTCGATGTAATCCTCAATGGATCCCTGGTATGCATAGCATTTAGAACCTTGTGCTTCTTTCTCCCATCCATCCAGCAACTTCGCAGCGACATCAATTTCTTTCTTCGCTTCCTCCAGATATTTTGGATATTTTTTATGTAAGAACCATAAGAAAAATGACTTCAAAATGTGATGCGAAATTCGAGAAAGTCTATCTCGAGTAGTTTTTATCATGTTGAATGAGCTGTAATAATAATGTGGGATTCATAACTTCTTTTGGGTTATTGAAAGAATATAAATGAGTTCATTAAGAATGCTGACCTTATAATTGTCTCTGCCTTTTTCTGCGTTAAATTAATATCCCACGCCCAAGTAAGACAAAAATTTGCTTCGACATCCTCCAAGAATTCGGGAATGGAATCCAAGTCCACATAAATTGGAGCATCTTCATCCGAATGCAATGCCACTATTTTCTTGCCAGGAGTGAAAGTAAGTTCCGGTGTCGATTTACTTGACCTTGACTCACGTATTCCTCCCAAGTTTTCCACAATTTTAATTCCATCCTCTGGAGTCTGAAAAAGTCACGTTTTTCTTAAAACTTTGTCCCGAAATAAGTAAAATTCATAACTATAATAATAATAACCAAGTCGTACTATCGTTCGTCGATACGATATTACTTACCTTTATTACAGGTTGAGATTTGGTTTTCAGATCACAAATCGAAGATGCGACTACTTTTGACCACATCATGGCCATGGTGTATGATAGATGGGATCCTGAAATGGAAAGTAGTAGTGTCAGTTTTATTAGTAGTGTACAAAAACTAGGAATGAAACAATTGTCATGTATTATTGCATTTACACAAGCCAATTCTAAACTACAAGGAAATAACTGGACAAGTAGAAAAATATAAAGTCTCTCTGTCTGGTTGATGTTGGAATAGAATTGGACTTCTTGTATAACAAAAACAGTACATGTGACCGTCGTTTGTTTACATTTGCGTCCGATTACATTCCTTTTTTCATGAATGAAACATGAAACTAACGACCTGTCTGGAATTTAGCTGAGAGTACATTCTATTTTAAATTAATTAATTATTATTGATAGCATTTTCGACTGAAAACCGTGTAGAATTAAAGCAAAAGATGATTATAGAATAAAGAATGCTAATACCTGACCAAAAACCAGACTACCGACTGAAATAAAGTTGATAAGTTGGTGAATATTTTATCTTGATAAATTTTATAATGGGTAGAGAATATTAACCACAAATAAACAAGAGGGAGAGAGACGATTATTTACTTTATCTAAAACTGTCTCCTTGCTTGTATTTGAGATTTTGCACAATGGACGAATTTGCATGGACTTGCAAACGAACTTGATTATCAACAGATACTAAAATTGTAGCGAAGAAGAATTAGTTTAGTGTT
>JAQIWQ010001182.1:0-11724 GCA_034695825.1 Folsomia inoculata
TAACCTTAAAATGCATATGCATGTTACATTAAATATTTATTATAATCTATATTGGGCTATTTGCATTTCATAAGGATGCTGTTTACTGCAAAGGAGCAGCTACGTCATTTTATTGGATAATAATCAAAAGAGTTGAGGGTTTAAAACTTATGATAACTGTTTGTACTAAAAAGAAATCTATGTATAATTATAACAAATCCACAAGTTTCTGATTTCACAAGGGACCACTTTCAACTATGACGAAATGTGGTGGACGTCATATGGGACGCAACACTATTCTAAGTTATTAAAAAATTACGTCTTCCACCATGGTTAATGGTCAAACTCTATTGAAACTATCTATTTCAAGAACATCTTCAGGATAAAATACAAATCAGGTCATGTGAATAAAATTTCCATTGCAATTGTAACTTATTTTCTACTAGAACCAACAGCCATGTATAATCCACAATCATTAATTAACTATTCGTAATTCTAAGTCCTAAGTCCTAACATCATTTATCTTGTTTACACCAAGATGACCAAAATAAGATGAGTTTTTTGGTGTCCAATGACTGTAGTTCAGATCGTGAACTGGGATGAACGGAGACGTCTCCAAGCTGGAAATTCCATTCGGTCAGAGCTTCAGGTTTAAGTAAGGATCGAGTTACGGGATTAAAAGCCATTTCGTAGGGCATTTTTCCTTGCTGATTTAAAGTCTTGAGGGCTTCTTCTTTCACCTACAGTTCAATAAGTAATCAAACTTTGCGTTACACAATTTGACAATTATGTAAGTTTCATACCTGAAGCTTATCGGCAATAAAAATAAGCATCCTCGACATTTGCTCATTTTGATCAGAGGAAATTGCAGCTAAGGACAAATGGCAAAATTAGATTACTTTAATCTGTGTATCTATTTGTATTTACCAATACCAACCTAAATGGAATGGCGTATCTCCTGCGTCATTCTGTGCAAGTACATTCACTCGTAATCCTTCAGGAAGTCTTGCTACAAATTCCAAGTAGGAAATGACACCATACATCAAACTCAACAAATAACTTTTTGAAACTTACAATCCACGCAAAACTCGTAGAATTTCGTCACTGCATCAAATCTTCCATGAGCTATAGCATCATGTAACGGCGTATTGCCAAAATGGTCGGTGGGATTAACGGTTGCAAACCGTTGTCGTTTAAGATGTTCTGCCAACTTTAGGCCAGACCCGTCCTTCGAATCTGGACTCACCTTCTTGCATAATTTATGAAGAAAAGATTCGCCTTTGAGATTAACAGCAGGAGTCTCAGATCTTCGCACGTTGGCATTGACAAGAGAAGAAATGGGTATGGTTGGGTACTCGGGGGAATGTCGACGGTCCTTCCAGTCGGATTTGAGACCTAAATTAACGCGAATGAAGTTCATGAATAGCGAAGTAAGATCCAAGTAGAACAATAATAAGTTTAATGTTTTACCAGCCATTAAATCCGATTTAGTGAGAGATCGCTTAACAAAAAAAACATTTTCATCATAGACTATAGATATTAGGTGATTACTATTACTACAAGTCAATGTAATGTAAATTTACCAAATAATACGCAACATCTAAATCGGAAGCCGGTGACGAGTTATCTCTGACCGACTTGAATTTTATTCGATTGGTTAAAATTTTAAAGCTTACAGCAGCACCCAGTGCCGCATCGCAGATTGCTTGCACAATTTGGCATGTGCTGGAGATATATTCCTGTTCTGAAAGGACAGGACAAACATGCATGTACGGACTAAATTACAAGTTAAAAACAAAAAGCACAAGCAGAGCATTATATAAAGTTACTTGATAGTGTGTCCACAAAATCGTCCACCAGGGATCTAAATTCGTTATCTATTCCGCTATGTTTCTTCAAATGGTAAGATAGTAAACCAACCCACCGCTAAAATTCCCAAACAATTATGTTGCAATTTAATTAGTTGCAGAACAACATATCTTTTAATACAAATAATTAAAGTCGTACCATGACCGTTTTAAATTCTTCAGGATAATCCTTCAGCAGAAAAGTAAACTTGACCAAACGCTTGCAATAATAATTATATGAGAGTATTCGATCCTGTTCCTGTAATCGAAAATGGAATATTAGTCAATACTCAATTGCAATATAGTGCGCATTTGACAGACCTCCAGAAACTGAACGAAAAATGGTCTTCTCAGTTTGACAATAGAGGCTCCATAATCCTTATACTGTTTAACTACCATTTTCGTCAATATTTTAAAGAATGGGAGAGATTTTGACTGGACACCAGCTTGGGCGTCACCGTGAACTCGACCCAAGACATCAAATAGGAATTCCGCCATGGAACATTTGTCTGTATTTGTTGTTGTCTAAAATTTGTTGAGAATTAGAAAAAGCTCCACAAACAACGGGTGTTATATTTCGAACCTGTGTAAATGCTGATGAATAATACTCGGTGGAATCATCTCCACCTCTTACTGGGTACTCTTTCACTAACTGTAAAAATTAATTTTAAAGTTATTAATTAATTATTTTAAATTTAATTTTAGTTAAGTAAACAAACACTAAAAGTTTCACTTACTGTTGTAAAAAACTCCTGCGCAGCAGTTTGAACATCTTTCGAAACGCGAGTTCCCAATCCCAGAATGGCCTTTTTGATAAGATCTCCCACATGTCGAGGGATTGGAATTTGTTTATTCTCCAAATTGGCTTGAAATCGACTAATTGCCGCTTTCCAAACATTTTTTTGGACTTTCTTCTCAAGGTCTGGATCTTCTGGTGCCTAAAGCCAAACAAACAATTCCTAGTTATAATATGGTGTGCTATACCAAATTTTTGAATAAATGTGATTGTGGCACTCACAAGAGTATAATGTGACTCTTGTCGGTCCTGAAGTATCTGCTTCACACAAGCTCTTCTATCATCCGGAATATCAATCTCAATTGCAGGCCCCGGTGCATCTTTACTGCCTTTCCTGGAAGGCCCAACATCGTCCCTATCTGAGCCACTTCTACTACCCCGCTTTCTCTTCGGCGTCGTCTCCAACCTTATCCTTTTCCCTGGGCTCTGTTCCACCTCTAGTACCACTGGTGAAGATACAATCTCCAGAGTTGGCTCTCTATCCCTATTGCTCCTAGCAGCAGCGCTAGTTGAGGTTGACGCAGTAATTTCTGGAGTTGTAGTATCTGGACTGAGCCCACCAAATGCTTCACAGTAACTTCGTTTGTTGTTATTTGATTCTTCTTCACTTGTTCCATCGTAGAACGTCCCTTGGTCACTGTCTTCTGTGTTAGCAGTGGATCCATTCACGTGGCATTCTTCTATACATTTAAATGACAACAATTCAAGCCAAGAAACAGAACACAATTGCTTTGCAACATTTGATTGCTCAACTTTGTACTTACGGCCATGGTCAACCTCGTCACTTGGAGAGTAGTCCCCCACAAAACGAACTTCATCGTCATCATCTTCATTATTGTTATGATGTTCTTCATCCTCTTCATCTGATTCTTGTTCATCCTCTTCTTCTTCCTCCTCTTCTTCTTCGGTGGATTGCTGTTTCTTCTTCTGAAGTAAATACTTCCTGATAGCCCCCGGCACCATTCCTGATAATCTACACCTACGTCCGTCCCTCAATTCCCTTTGTGTTGGTGGTGCAATTGGTTTTGGGGCAAGTATAATTTTATATTCCGTTAATTTTCTAGTTTGTATTTGTGGATTCTTTCTATTTTCTTGATTGCTCTCCGATAATATTGCAATGTGATGATAATCTCCCATTATTATGAGATGACTGTAGGCCTATAAAGTAAAATATGAAATAACCAACCCAACCACCCTTAATTCTTCCTTTCATTATTATTCACTTACCGATGAACCCAGCCGGATGAGCAGGAGGGATTATTGAATTCGACCTTTGCCGACCTAAAGGCACATTATCAGCATAATTGTCACATTCACTGTTAAATATCTCGCACCACTTTGCACTACCACTACTATCTCGTCCAACTACTGACAAGTTTATGCAGTTTTTACTCCACATTAAGAAAAGTTTACATTGTTTCACTAAACTGTACCCTCTCTTCTATCCCAATTAAATTGCAACACGTACAGTACAGTTTTTAAAACATTTGCAACAAACAATGACCGTTTGTTGTTGGTTGGGCTCTCCTAGTACAGTACAACCTACTTCAAAAGGGACAATTGAAGTTGGTTCATGGAGTTGGAGTACGCATGTTTATTTACTTTAAATTTAGCCACTGTTGTATAAAATCATGTCATTCATTATTAATGACAGAGTTATTTATTTATTATTTTTAGACAGATTTGAGATTGATGTATTTAATTTGGTTCGAGTCAACCCAGAAAGAGTTGTAAGGAATATGCTCACTACAGGGCACTAAAATCTCATCACCCACATCACATCAGCAGGCAGATCCATTTAGTATAGTGTGTTGTTTTGCTTTTACATTGAAAGATTGCAGATTTTTGGGTATGTTGAATTAATTTCTGAAAATTATACTAAAATGTTGATAATTTGAGTGAATTTGTAGTAAATGATAGTAGTAGAAAAGGTGTGGTATATGTAGAGGTGGTGGTGGTTAGTGGGAGGTGGGTGGAGTTGAACTAAAAGGACAAGGACAAACTGTACTTACAAAGAAAGGCGTAGAAGAGTTAATTAAAAGAGGTAAATGAACAAATATTAAAATATTAGGGCCAGTTTATTGAAAATAATTTTCGTTCCTAATAATTAGAGGCCAGCTTTCAATCCTGTTGGAGGAGGACGTAAAAGTGGACACAATTTCCTCCATCCTACTGGGTCCTTTTGTCTGTCTTTTGTTCCTGCTGGCTCTTATTATTATCATTTCTTTAATAATATTTGGACTTGGATCAAGAAGGAGAAGGATAGAGTTTGGCAGGACTAGAGTCACTGTTGGGGGTGGCGTTGGTGGAAGGGAAATCACACCTTCGTCCTCTAGTTTGTGGTGGCAACGAATGAGCCAGTATTGGGGTCTAGATCTGGAACGTTACGAGAGAGGTGTTAGATTGGTTAAAGGGGTTAAACATTTTAAACGAAAATTACGACGCAAGATGGATATTATGTTTGATACGTATCTTAATTCTGATGGGGATTTTCCTAATTGTGATTCACCCCTTTGGATATTTGGGGCATCTTATTCGGTCAACTATGGTGAGGCAGACAGATATTATATAAAGTAGTCTTGTGTAAAGATAATGAAGAGCAGATTTTTTGATAATGAATGATGATTTTTTGGGGGTGGTCAGATATGGAGGAATTAAGACGAAGTGTTGCAAGTTGTCTATGGGTGACTTATCGTAAAAATTTTGCAAGTGTGGGAGATACTTCGTTAACTGGTAAGTTAGCTGTGTAAAATGTATATTCTATACCTGCACCGAATGGTGATACTATTCCTATTAGGAATTTTCTAACCTAGCTGGATAGAAGAAGTTTTAATAAAGTAATAAATATTTTAGGGGATAGAGGTTGGGGGTGTATGATTCGTACTGGACAGATGCTATTGGCAAAGGCGCTTATACTTCGACATTTAGGTAGGCCCACGGCAAATATAATTGTTCTTTGGACGTTTGGACTCCAAAGTTGATTTTTAATTTCTTTTGTACAGGCCCTGATTGGCACTGGGAACCAGATTCCAGAGATAGTTCTTATCTGAAGATTGTATCGCTAATCGAAGACGTCAGTTCTGCACCATTCTCCCTACATCAAATTGCTCAAGTAGGAGCCACGCTGGGAAAACCTGTGGGTTCTTGGCTTGGGCCGAATACTGTATGTCAAGCGTTAAAGAAATTGCTTTCTTCTGGTTCGACTGGACTTGATATCACAATGTATATTGGGATGGATTCTACCCTAGTACAATCAGAGGTTAAACGTCTTTGCCTGTCACACCCTTCAATCAATCCTTTCGCATCTGCTACCATTCCATCATCAAATATTATCAATACGCCAAGGTTAGTGCGTGTAGCCAGCGAGCGTGGCGAACCCATTTAATGCAAATTTTTTGGAGGAATTGATTTATTGTTTATTTATCTTTTTTAAGAACCGATCCAAAGTGGAAACCACTACTGTTAATTATTCCCCTGCGACTTGGCCTGTCTGATTTAAACGAGGCGTATGTTCCTGCCATCAAAGCAGTGTTTGAAATAAAACAAACTATCGGTATAATTGGAGGAAGGTTAGGGTTGTTGTATTACCATTGTTTGTTCGTATAATAATAATTCTTTTTATCATTTCCAGACCTAATCATGCTCTTTATTTCATTGGATACGCAGGTATGAATATTTTATCATTATTAAATTACGAAGAACATTCATTACAATGTGTGTTCTTTTTGTTAGAAAACGAGGTGCTATACTTAGGTAAGTTTATGCAACAACAAAGAATAGAATAAATTGTACTGCCACAATCAAAATATTCATTCTAACCTCTTACAATTTAGATCCCCACACAGTCCAACCCACCGTTCATGTCGGATCAAAATTGATGGAGTCTGAAAAAGCTGCAGATGAAACTTATCATTCTCAAAAACCTGGAAGAATGTCATTTCTTGCTATGGACCCTTCCATAGCTCTCTGTTTTTATTGTAAATCTGAACTCGAGTTTGACAACTTGTGCAAAAAACTGGCAGAACGTTTTTCCAGTTGTCCATTGCCTTTATTTGAAATATGTGAGAGACGTCCTCATGACTGGTCAGATCCAATCTTTTGTACTCCAAGCTCTACCTCGTCGAGTGGCGTAAGGTCGTCTGGTGGATTTACGAGCATTGGGTTATCCAGTAGTAGCAGTAAATCAAGGATGGGAAAAAGCTCTTCTCCAGCGCGGTCTGTGGTAGTTAGCGATGATGAAGAATTCGAAATTTTAGGGTAATAATTCTAGGACTTAGTGTGTGCCCCCGCATTTCTTAACTCTACACGGATTCTCTATTAAATTAGTTAGACTTGCGAATTGCGACACTTGCTACAAATTGTCGTATGCAAATAAATTCTTATGCTTATTTATACCTATTTAAAAGTGATTCTAAAATTACAAATTGCACTTACATTTTTAATTTAATATATTATGTATTTCCAATATATATGGTTTCACACCAATAAACCAAAAGTGCTATATAACAAACGAGATGAGATTAGTGATGCGATACACCGATTTCACACAAAGTCATGTGGATAGATAACGGTTAATCAGCATTTTCGGCATTTGAAATGGAAATCAAACGTCAATTTTATTACCTTTGAAAATCTACACGTTAATTACAGAGCCATTATTACGAAGGTAATTTTAAGACAGTTACATAAAATTGCATAGAATAATTAAAACATTACTTTTGTTTCAAAGTCAAGGCATTTTGCTAAAAGGCATTTCCAAATTCACAAATAATAACTTGCTTGGTCTGGTGTCGGTCGGTTCATGAAAGTATTCATTTCTTATCATTGGAATGATACATGATATAATTATCAAATTCTAAAAAGGGGCACAACTGAAACTGCATAGTAATTTGGGCATTCATTTGTACCAATTCCTATTTCAATATCAATTAAAAGAAATATATTGTTTTAAAACATTTAAAATTCATTTAAAGATTTAACTTGGAATTGCATAATAAGTTTTAGGTATTTACTATGTAACAGGTCGGTGAGTGAGTGCATGCATAGGGTGTCTTAATGATGAAATGATAGTTTTTTTCCTTGGGCTGGTGTCATCTCTAGAAATTACTTGTTTGCAACTATCAACTCTTTAATCTTCTCGGCGTTTGCTCCAGAAAACTCGGAAATCTAAAAAGAAAGTGAAATCGTTATAGTAAAGGATAGGAGGAGGCATTATGTTATTTCTTCAAACCTTTTGCGAATTCTTGATGAAGATGAAGGTAGGCATGCAGGAAATGTTGTATTCCGAAGCAACCTCTTCATTATCGTCGACATCCACCTGCACAAGAATTCATCGGCATATGTGATATGTTCAGAATGTTCATTCAATGGTGTAAAATGCTAATCCTTAAAGTAGACTTACCTTAAGGAAGATAACATCGCTGAATTGTGCTGCCATTTCCTCCAATTTGGGAGAAATCATTTTACACGGTCCTAAATTAGATTAATAAAAAAATAACTTGCTTTTATTAACAAACTTTCAAACTCTTTATTACTTACCGCACCAAGTTGCGTAAAAATCGATTACTACCAATTTGGCTCCAGCGTCCTTGAGCTGGGTGTCAAAATCGGCCTGCAATAAAATTTACATTACGTGTTGCAGCACTCACTTGCAGGTAAAAATTATGTCATTCATCACATCATCATCTAATGCACATTTCAGTGTGTCGTCTCCTCGTCTAAGGTTTAGTATGCCATCATTATCCTGCTCATCATGCCATTAATTTGCATAGCACTACTACCTCTGCGCCTGATTGTGATTTAAAGAATGCAATATTGCATTATCCTTCGTTTTATGCTAAGCAAACGCTGCCCTCGTCTATAATCTAAACTGCTTAAATACAATACATTTTCATACCATACCACCAAATGTAATGACTAGTAACACTGTTTTATGCTACTATCTGGTCTGGTAACAATTAGTATGCTGCTCCTAAAACACACCTTACACATACATATCACGATATTGCCTGTCATTATCCATCCATAGATCCATCTGATATGCATTCCACTCCACCCATGATATAATTACACCAAATTCTCATTTTATCGACCCGACAAAACAAGGGGTATCATCCATCGCCGACCGACTGCCGACACCACGCCACGCCTACGCCATCGCCCAACAAAACATAACCCACTCGACTTTTACTTGGACTTTTCGTTCGTTTGACCACTTATTTGTACAATACCCTACTAGTTTGTACTTTACTCCTATTAAATGCTTTCCCATGTTTGTTTGGTTGTTCTCCTTTCTTTTTCAGATAATATGGATAATTACTTGCCTTGTCTGCCAATGCCACTCAAATCGCACTACCACTACCTGGCCGCGTGTATGCAATGGATGGTAGTACTGTACATGAATTAATGAATTTATTATATCCAGAATTGGTTGGTCGACATCGACATTGACTGATTGATTTAAATGAAAAATTCACTCATTCATCATCACTTTCAACAAATTCAACTTTTGTACGTAATGAATGTTTATTATAATGTTGATGAATTTTAAGCTGAAATGAGGACTAAAAAAGGAAACTATATGAATCCAATCACTGTGAATAGTGTGAATGCGAATTGTGCATGAATTATTGACAATAAAATTACAAAAAATCTACTGGAAATCTTTAGGTTTTAGCTAGCTAGAACAATATGATTCTGTCAATGTTGGTTAATCATGTCGAAAGGTATTGGATTGGGTTGGATTTGTACAAATTATTATGCATGGTGTGGCTGTGGTTAAACGAAATTGCTAATTGAATCAAGGTGAAATGCGCCCCCAGGGCAAATTCTTAATGCACAAAAGAACTAGTGTAAAAAGACTAGACAAAAATAAAGTGTTTTTTATTACCTTATCGGCGACAACGTGGACGAGGGGGGACATTTTCTGTATAATTTGTTAAAAGAGCAAGGGCAGAAGAGCAAAATGAAGGCTTTTTTTATAAAAAAAACTTTTATAAATTCAAATCCTCAAAAATTTGACGAGAAGTCAAAGTCAACTCAACCGAGCAAGAGTTACAGAACAACTGAAATGGATATAGACTATACCACCAAGTAAAACACCGACACTCCAACCAACTCCATTGGAGTCAGTCTATATACATGATGCACCTAATCCTGGTAGGGTTTGTCATTTTACTTTGTAATGAATCCGGTTAAGATAAGATAATTGTCAAGTCATGAGGATTTTTATGACTATGTTAATGATGCAACGGAAATAAAAATTGGTCACTGAAATGAAGGTTTGTAGTCTACGTAATTTAGTTAGAGGACTGATGTGGTGATATGATATGACGAATGGTCTGGTTTAAGAATTTATTAGAAATGCACATTTGAGAATTATTTGAATTTCTACTAAACAGTAATCTATTGAACATTTGACTTTGTTTAGTTGCACTACCGTACTGTTTACACAACTTAGACTATAATTATTCGTAAACATCCTTCTTATCTGCAATGTATTGGACAATATCTGCAGGTCTTAACAGCTTTTCGGCGTCTGCGTCAGGGATTTCGAAACCTAAGAAAGAATATAGTATTATGTGATTGAATACAATTTCAAAAAGTCTACGCTACTAAATATACTTACCAAACTCATCTTCAATGGCCATAATGACTTCAACATGGTCCAAAGAATCCAGGCCCAAATCATTCATGAAATGTGAGTCAACAGTCAGCTACATGAACAAAAAATAAACAATTAAATTACACCTTGATCCATGAAATATTCTTTCCTTTCTACTACCACAAAAGAAAGGCAAACCCATTTTTTGAAAATCCTAATTTTTGAAAAAACTCAGCCATCAACATTAATCCAAATTCAAATCTCAATAACATAATTAAATTACTAACAAATTACTGACGGATTTTCAAAAATTAGGTTTCTTTCCAAAAAACAACAAATGGATTTACCTTTCCCACATCAACTTTATCATAAAGCTTAAGGACTAATAGAATTCTATCACGAATCATTTCCAATGTTAGAGGCTCAGCAGAAGAATAATGTCGAACGTGTTGACGTCCTCCTAGTAGAAGGCCCCCTACGCCCTGTTGTGCCATTAATTGACATGATGACACGTGAATTATCCATCCCATCCAATCCAATAATAAATTGTCTTATCCTTAAATAATCATTCGCCTAATACAAGATAACTGTACCTTATCCGCCGTAATTTTGTCAAAAGCTCCCACAACTTTCAAAACTCTAGCCCTCAATTCATCCACTTTTGCCGACCTTTCAACTGCATAGTATCGCCGCTGGGAGTAGCATAGTTGTTGCGAGCAAGGAACCATTATCTTGGTATACAGTACATCATTCTGAATTAAAAGCAAAAATGACAGTAAAATCTCGTTTATTTACTTAGTAATAATTTAGTAAGTAAATGTTTTACCTGAGAAGTTGTGTGAATCGAAAAGGTTGTGCTGGTGGTCAATGTTCTTGCTCGAAGTAGACTACTAGAGCCTGATTTAGAGAGAGATCCACCACTCCCACGAAGTAGAAGACGGACCACATTGCTTGCCATATTTTATGAAGGAAGTGGTCGATAATTTGGCGAATTTGGCGAAATAACCCTAGCCAAGAAGGAAGTGGCCAGTAAAATGGAATAGAGTGAGTGAAGAGTTGAACAGTTCCGGAATTTTTGAGACTCGGGAGCACATGCACCGGGTGGATTGAGGGCATTATTTAGTCTGCTTAAAGAGGGCAATTACTACTGGAGAAAGTTTGGAGAAAGTTTGAGAAAGGATTTCATGCAATGCAATTGCGAAAACAAAAGTGAAAGAACACTGCTGAATTTTTTGTAATATCTTTAAAATACCGTTATAATGGTAAATCTAATGTGAAGGTAAAAACTGTCTTATTATTCTAATTGTGTTCTTAAGAATGACCATTTCATAAGATCTTGATGATGATATGATACCGCTACAAAATTTTCATTCCATAATTAATTATTCATTCTATAATCTCAAGCAATCCACGAAATGATGTGTGGCTTTGAATGCCTCTCGAAATTTATAGGTTCATGAAGTAATGAGGTATTTTTTGTAAATATATCTAATCTGTTA
>JAQIWQ010001183.1:0-11724 GCA_034695825.1 Folsomia inoculata
AAAATGAGTTCATAATAAATATTTGATTAAAAAGGTTGCGTACCATCACTGATCAGCCATTGAGTTATATGAATGTTTGCAAGTGATTAATCCAATCCCACCCAATGCAATGTTTGGAGAATAAGAGAAATCACAGGAGGCCGGAGAAAGGCCAATTTATTTCGCAAACTTACCATGTTATGTACAATAATATCCAAAGAGTAATTCATATGTACTCTTAATCTCTACTCTTATGTACTCTTTAATGAGAATCCTACTCTAGGACTGGGAAATGTTTCCTCCTTTCTCCTCTCCACACCCACCTATATCTAACTTAACTGTGAACCGGTGCGCCTTGTCAGAAGTCCAGGAAGCAGTGGGAGAGTGGTTTGGTTGACTGGGAGAGTAAATAAATGAGATGGAGAAAGTGAGGTCGGGCTCGGTTGGTCATGCCTTGACAAATGTCGCTTCACTTTCACCTTCACTCCCAAGACTCGGAATCAACCGTCGCTGGGGGGCTGCCAGACAGTCAGTCTAGGTTAGCAGCCATCCAAGCGAGACAAATCAGTGACAACCAGATCACACGAGCAATTCAACTCCAACTAATAAAGTTGTCTCTTGCATGCATAATGTAGAAAATTAGTGGGGGCGGGTGAGGGTGGAAGATTGGTGGACACTACCAGTATGAATAATTTATGTTGTAGGAGTGTAGTTGTACGTTTTTAACGTGAGGAGCACCTATAAGTACTATAACCATATGTAGACAGAGCTAATAAATTCTACAATTTGGATGTACATTATACATATATAAGCTTGCCACTAATGGAAGGGCATCTTTAGAACGTTTTATCTGACATGTCAGAAATAATGATGAAGGGCTGCATATGTGGGTATATGTGAATTCTGTCGAAATACGTACATGCAGGTTATGCTAAAATGTGCAAACCCTTTGCTTTCTAGGGTTGTTTCGTTTATCTCATCACCCCATCTCCACCATCCATTCCTTTCAAGTAAATTCACTTCTAACTTTCTCTCTACTGAATTCTACCATATACGTATGTAACTGTAATGTGAACAAAGGGAGAGGGGCTCTGCTATCAGGATGAAACAGACCTGCACAGACGATGCTCTCTAATCAAACCAACCAAATACCGTGTACCGAATTGAAAAAAAACGTGTGACTTTCTCTTTTGGCCGGTGTTAGATACCAGAGGATGGATGGCCGGATTTGATGTAAGAATTAAATGAAATCGATCCGGTTCAGTGGCTAGTGGTACTTTAGAAATACATACTCGCTCCCATTTCTTTTCTTCTCTCCTTTTTCTGCAGGTTCTTGGGTCAGTAATAGTTTGTCTACTTTACTTTGTAGCAAGCAAGGGCGAGCACATAATGTTGTATCAGCCAAGGTACATTTAATTGTAAATAGTGCCAAGTAGTTGACAAACAATAATTAAAATTCTGTAAGCTGACAGCGAATGGAGGTGACATAAATTCCTACTAGACAATGAAAGTACATATTGTCCATTTTTGTGTACACACTAGGATTGTTGATTTTGTAACAGATACTCGTGAATTCTTGGAATTCTCTACCGCACTACCGCAGCAAGTTCTACATTTCTTGGTAATGGCAAAAGTGAGTGTCAGGTAGGAAGGAGTTACACTGGCCATTTCGTCATTTTAGGATTTAGTGTTCAGTTCACTAGAGACTTGGAATGAAATCTGTATTTGTGACCAGGAAGAATGGGGAGGTCATTTTTTAGGTGAATTGGATCTGGCCTTTTCTGACTTTCTCTTTTCCAACAAAGCTCTCCAATTACCAGGCGTAACCAAAAATCAACCAAAGAAAACCAATCTTTCTTCATTTCGTGTCATAGACATCGTAACATCATGAGATGCTTCTGTTCTATATTAAGGCCCACCACCACAACCCCTGAGTTCGTGGCAAAATTCACAACGCTAATCATTACCCATTGCTAAACCCCTTATGTGAAACGATGATGGAATCATTAAACGATGAAAGTGAGCTTTCTACACCACGGCTCAATATCATTTCTGCAGTGTTTGGCATGAGTCTCAAAAAATCAGAAATCGGAAATCAAGGAAGAAAGAAAAGAGACAGGGAACAAGGCAAGTGGGGAACCATCTTGAGTCTATTCAACTGCCACATCTGTTTCACTTTCTCTTTCACCTCACATCATCATGGTTGAGAAGGTTCATGCCCGGTATCAAATAAGGCGCAGTAAATGGTGATAAGCCCCTCCAGGACCCAAAACCAACTCCCACTCATGTTGCAATGAGATCACGGGATCAAAACAGTTCCAAGACTAGGCTTAACTTTAATAAGCACAGTTAATACATTCCCTGGGATTTATTTTTCACCTTATTTTTTCATTTCAGTTGTGGGGATGGATAACAAAACGAAGGGGACCATCCAACATCTATCATCTAACCTTCGTTGAAGTTGAATCAAATTTCAGAGTATACACCTTCTACATTTGCCATCAGCCCTATAACGCAATTATTAGTAAAAACTTCCAACAAAAAGTCTAGAGAAAAATTCATCGACATTTCACAGCGTTGTGTAAATATTTTATGTTTAGGAAGAAGTTAGTTATCCTGGAATTTGACATTATACTGTGATATCGCACCTATGCATAATACAAGTTTGTATTAAATTTTCAGCAATTTAAAATAACAGACAGAGGGAGTAGAATCAATAAACCTACTTCACCTTTGACATTTTACGTTCTCATCTCAATACATAAATAAGCTTGAAATAGTTTATTTAGACTAAACTCTTGACTGTTTGAATAACTCGAATGTACAAAGTACATATCTTCACTACTAATAAGAATGATACGGGAAGAGTTTGAACTTCTAAAACTTAGCCAAGAACTGTGTTTCGGTCTCATTTGCATTCATTCAACTGAATGTTTAATTAACAACAGCGTACAAGCATAAATACATGTGGTAGGAAAGTAAGTGGTAATTTAATCCTACCTCCTATGATACAACCTCCAACAAATAAACCATGCATGAAGAATGTGATTAAATGATAAGGTAGAAGTAGATGTATCCATTGTGCTCACGGCATTAAACCATAGGGGACGACAATGTCAACGTCTACCATCCTCCTTTAGTCACAGCTCAGGATGGAAGTTGAACGTTGCACGTGTACTTTCACGGGAGAAAGTAAGCAGCGCCATGAGTTGGGTAGCTATAAGTGCTGAGCGTTGTTGGATCTATGTCTGGTGGGTACTCTTACTTGGTTATTGATTTGTGGTTGTGAGTGAGCAAAGCAAAATCAGGCACTAGCAGGGGGACCATCGTTGGATTAGTTACCAACCGACACAATCATAATGTTACTTTCTGCAGCCCCAGATGTGTTTTTGCCATGTGTGGTGTAAGTAAAATGCACTTTTAAACCACAGATAAAATTGCATGGGTGGTGGAAATGTAACCAACCACCCGCTTTTGTTGTGTTCATGCGATAAAACGTAAGGTAGGTAATGTACGCAGTTTAATTGTTCTACGAGGAGAGCCTGCTAACAATTACCAATCGGTTGAGTTTCATGTACTTATTGATCATTTATAAAAACAATAAAACTACCTACTGGAATATCCGAAATTGCCAGAAAATAATTGTTTCCTTTTGTATATATATCCTTTTCAACAGCACGGACAACCACACCGAAACAGATATGGGATACGACCCTTCACTCGTAGTGCATACTATTCACTACGTAGAATAATAATTTTGCCTGGATATCACCATAAACATATGTATACAGTATTAGAATATGAATTTATCGATTATATATGAAACCTCCTGCACTAACAGACGACTGTTTAACTTACATATGCTGTAAGGTATATCCGTCCACTAGAGCAATCGTATAAAACTAAAATTTCACCATTTCAACATGAAACTTTCTTTCTCTGGCGTGTGTACTAGTAATTGATATATTGATTCAGAATTAATCAGCACTTTGAATAATGCACTTGGAACTTACATTACATATAAAAATTTATTCCTTTCGTGAACAAATGCTAAAACCGACAATTTACTTTTCTAACAACAGTTTACAAGTATAATTTAATTACCAACGTCCCTTTATAAAACGTGTCCTCATTTAGTACATTTTATTCCAAGCGCTGTCAAACTTTTCATCCTTGTTTGAATATGATGCATTGCAATTAACACGGAAATATTCAATCATTTCGTGACATCGACAAAAACCCAAATGTCATTTGGTTTTTGGCATTACATATAAAGCTCTGACGGTTGTAGTAACAATGTGCTTTATGGTGACAAACTGATTAAAGTGATGGTGAAAAGTTATTTTTGAAACGTACTTACTTTCTCTTCTGCTCTCACTCTATCCGGGTTTTTACTAGATTTGTCTTTGCTGCTGACTCACTTGAGCTTGAATTGCTTGTGGGTGGACGTGGACGTGTCACTTGTAACTTTTTGGTTTTGGTTGGTTGGGCACTGTCACCGCTACACGATCACAAATAATCACATCAACCACTTTTCCCAGTGATGAACTAGTTTTGTGAGTAGTGTTAACGAATCAACACAATTTGACTTCTATCATGCACCTACATCAATTTGTAACTTATTGATGCAGAACAAACGTAGTCGAGTTGAGGTTTGTCCAGCTCACACTTATACATTTGCTTCTACTAGTATAACCAAGTGTTTAACCAACTAAATTCGAAATTCAATTTAGAGCTGCTCGTGCTGCTTTGTTTCACTCTGTTCTGTCCTGGAGGATAGTGGAGAACGCGATAATTAAGATAATTTGGCCTTCACTTGCAGTCATTGGAATGCAATAATGCATAGACAGCCTTCCACAATAGAGTTATATTAATACGATTCCAGTCTCATCCGGAACTTTTATCTCTTATTCAATTACATTTGTACGTATGTACACTACTTACTGTCATGTTGAATGACATCAAATGAGGTGCTTTCTTTGAATGTTTATCAAAAGTACAATGGCACTTCACTACCTACCACGTCAACACTTAATATGCCATTACAAAAAGAACGAATAGGTGCATCATCACTTCATTTTCCACTTGAGGAGTTTTAATGAGAAGTATAGAACTAATCGGATGGACAAGTACACATACCAGGAGTGAGTGACACTATCAGCTATTTGAAATCTGGGATCTGTCAATGACAATCACACGTGTACAACAAAGATGTGATGTACCGATATGCGACTATACTGGAGTAGTTTGATTGAACCTCGTTTGTTTCGTAAGCTGGGCTTTGTGTTGTACAGTTTGTGATACGTATGCACAGGTAGTCTGTTACCTGGGCTCGGATTTTATAAATAACACTGCTTTATTGATCTTTTGTAATGATTTTACTCAACTAAAACTTTCATGCCATTAGCATTAGTATTTGTATTTACACACCAATAAACAAGTGACAAACTTTGAACGTCCAACCTAATTCCTCATTGTTCGTTTTTATCATCATCGCGCACTACGAAGTAAACCTTTGAATAGGTTTACTAAAATTATGCTAATTACTGCATATTATATAGTGCATCAATAAATTATAAAGTTATACATTTCATGGCTTTGTGTACAACGGCAAGGTATGGAAAAAGGGTAATGGGAAACTCTCGACCTGGACGTGTTGTTCTCAACTAATCACGACTGGAATAATAATCAGTTTTCATTAAGGTTTTGGAGTTAAAGATTTGCACACACTTTCGAAATTGTAAAGTTGGACTTTAATCACGTCCGCAAACTCGAGTTTTTTATACGAAGTTTGTGTGTGATTAGCGTGATGTCACAGTACAAATTTGATTAAATCAACAATCGTTGATTTCCGTTTAGGAATTATTGTTCTTTTCGCATTTGTTTCATAAAACTCATTCAACCTTCACCTTGTCTGTTAATTTGTGATAATTTCCACATTACAAACTCCACCGGACTGGAACATCACGACATTTAAACGACCCTAAATCACGACATTTAAACGACCCTAAATCACGGCACAATGAGGATGATTGACAGTTTGTAGAGTATTAAAAGACATGGGAGGATGAGACAATG
Source organism: Folsomia inoculata (assembly GCA_034695825.1). Taxonomy (NCBI): domain Eukaryota; kingdom Metazoa; phylum Arthropoda; class Collembola; order Entomobryomorpha; family Isotomidae; genus Folsomia; species Folsomia inoculata. The sequence continues at coordinate 6,058 of JAQIWQ010001183.1, forward strand.
TCCAAGCAAACAACAGGCTGCTGTTTCATAAGCTTTTGTTCTTTAATAAAATCAATATTGAATGTATATGAATCCTTGAATAAGGATGACAATTTGGAAGTCAAGTTGGATTTATTTCCTAGAATTCAACATTTGCGTGCGCACTTCATTTCCGGCTGTACATTCAATTGTCAGTCAACGGTGGATTCATCCTTCTTTTGTAAATTAGCTCCAATTTGTCTCTTCCTGAATGGACGCTAAATTTTACGTAGTATATGCTGCCGAATATGTAATGAATGATAAGATCATTTTCCTGGAGAAGAATGCCTTGCAATTTTGTGCAAATTTAGTTTTCTATCGCATAACCAACTGAATTTGTAATGAAGACCATTCACGACTCACTACCCATAACACATTCAAAATTCAGTTGCAGTAATACATAAACGAGACTTGGCAAACAGTGATTTAAAAATAGAGCAGAAATCTTCTACATATACTGAACTACCTACTTACTACTCACAATCAGTAGTAGTGCTCGATCATAAATAATCTGTACTGAGACACAACTTCACAGATGAACTCATCCAAAGGTGAGGGATATACAGTTGACTGTCGTATAATAGCATGCAATGACTTGACGATATGGCGATATGCTGGATATTATAGAGACATAGACAGATTGTGGTTCACACTTTAAAGCTATGAATCCCCTTTATGCATTTTTATTATGGCAATAATAGCACGTTTCGCACAGATTCATTGGTTACATGTACTCACTCTGACAAAAAATTGGCTTGGTTAAGTCTGCTCACTTGCGTTGTGTAACGCTTGTACGTCTCATTCACAGATGGTTGCAATTAGTATGTGTCCAATTTATCTTGCATGACGTAACGATGTGATATTCACTTCAAGTTGTTTAACATTTTGCAGGTCAGTGTCAATATTATTACGAGTTTTGTTGCATTTGAACCATTTATGCCAACACTGTATTGGAAAGCATGTAGTTGACAGATCCCATCCAAAACTAAATAGGAGTGTCAGTCAAGGAACATGGGCACATCGACATTATAATAATATTTCGTATGGATTAATTCACTAAAATATTTGATGGTGATGTTAGCTGGTGTGATTAATGTTTGATGTTTAGTGAGTAGAAGTAATTAATTGTGAGTCACAAATTTGTGACAACGGAATGGAGTATGAAAATGAATGACACTTTATTTTGTTCTTGAATCTTCCTTGTCTTAATTCTTACATCAAGTCATAGTCAAGTAGTCAAGTAGAAATTTTCCTCAGATGACTCACACTTGACGATAGTACTTATTTTGAACATTCACGACGTAAAACACGAGGGAGAAAGTCAAGTAGAACCGAGCTGAATCCTTCACGGAGATTGTGTTATTTGATTTTAATTTTCTGTTGGAATTTATACGAGAGAAAGAAATTGACTTTCTTTCTTCTTTTAATGTTTTTGTTTTCATGTCCAGTATGGACTATTACTGACATGAGAGGTTTATTTGTTACACTAAACAAATTCACTTTACTTTACTTCGCTAAAAGCTATTTCCTTTCTTCTCTACCATCAAAACTAACCAAATCTTTCATTAGTCTTGTACCCGTATTTCACTTTGCTTTCTCTTTCTACGTGCTGTCCTTACGCAAAATGTGAATAGTGATGGATTGTTGTAAAACTTTCTCTGCAGATTCAATCCGTCTTTGCTGATGTCTAACTCGATTCTAGAAGTCTTTACCGGAGCAGAAAAAGTCTAACCGAAGCCTTCCTTCCAGAACTGAATGCAGAAATGAACTGAGTTAGAATGGGCTGAGTATGCGAGTTTCTCTACTCTTTCCTATTCTTCTTTCATCATATCATCATCATGCAATTCGTTGCTGTTTCTCTCTTCTCTAAAACTTTTTTGCAACTATACCAAAACCCATTCGACTCCACCACAAAACCAGACCACACCACACCACAGGCGTGACACAAGTACACCATATATTAGTCGCAAACTGCATTCGACAGAATAGTATGTAGAAGAAGGGGAATACCTAATAGAATCGTGGTTGAGTATGAGACGAGTCGATGGGAGGGAACGGAAATGAAAATGATTCTCAACAATCTCATAATATTTTGCACCACACCATGTCATAAAGGTTGGTATATGTTGTATAAAGTTTCATATCAATAATTTCATTTTATGATGGAATGTTACATTGAATTAATCAAGGTTGGTTGGAACGATAGAAGAAAGGCTGGAGAATTATTTATTACAATGGGTGGAGATGAAGAGTTATAAGAATTTGTCACAGTTTTGCTACTTTACCCACCGTCGTGATTATATTTGAAGGAACGAAGACGTTTTTTTGTAATTACATGGCCAACAAATAATGTATGAGTTCAGTAAACGGCATGAAGAAACAGCTCAAATAGAACTAATCAAAGTAACTTGAACCTCTTTTGTTGATTTGTTCCGTTCGAGATTTTAGGCACGTTTTTTTCCACTTGAGAATCAAATCAATAGAATAGATTGAATGGATGCATTCATCCAAATCATCGACTGTTTTCTTTAGTTCTGTATCGATTTTTCCCTCATCAGTCCCCTCGTGCAGGATCATTGGTTAGGACACGCCGAGTTGAGAAAGTACAATTTTATTTACCCTCGTTTAATATTTGTAAACCTTATATTGGTTTCACTTTATACGATAACAAATCACACCCCATTCTACATTATCGACTGCGACAATTCTATTATGTAGCATATCATAAAAGTGAAAGTCACCACATCGTTTTGTTTAATCACATGATTTTTGATGGTTTTGCATTAGGGTACCACGGTGGTTACTTTTTATTTTATTTTGACATTGCTTATAATACGCAAGTGCAACCTACCCTAACAAATAGATTATCAAACTTTGTCTCTGTTTAGCGTGGAGTGTATGACAGCTGCCTCTGACTTTCACTTTCTTTCTTGATCCTTCTATCATGTACAAAAAATTCACGGTACAATGTTCCTGCTGTCTGAAAAAGTTGTTACGATAGTCTCCTTGCCAAGGTCTGTCAACTTGTTTGCTAAAATAGGTAAGCTCATTCTGTTTAAAACGAGAATAGCTCTCGTTGAATGCTATAAGTGGTTGGTCTTTCGTCTTGGTTGTACATATACGAGTTTCTCTCACCCGCATTTCCCTCCATACAATAAGGAATAGTACTAGTACTTTCTCTCTTCTTTCTTAACTTTGGTAGACGCTGGCTTCGCTGCTACTGACTCCACTCTAGTATGTCCACTTTAACCTCGTTGAAATTGAGTTGAGCTGAAAGTTTTAGAAACAGTTAAGCTTTCCTTTCGTCCTCTCAATGCCAACGTCAGTTTGCGTGCCTGCTAGCGAAATTGTAGATGAAGAGCATTTGGAATGGAAACAACGACTTCCGTCTTATACCGTCGACCGTGAAGAAATGTGAAATTTCAGCTCTTCTATCCTTTCACCAAGTTTCACGACGCGACACCGTGCCTGTGCCAATTCACCTAAGGACACAGCAGGTTTGATCTGAAGCTTGAAGGGATTGAATGAAGCTTCATTGATTCAGTTTTCAGAAAAGGTCAACATAAATTATTGATTGAATAAACGTCAAAACAAAATGAATTACTGATAAATATAGTTGAGTGCGTACTTTGAATCTGATAGATAAAATAAAACTCTTCAGGTAAAAATAAGAATAAGGTTTTAGCTAGTTTTACATGAATAAATTATGCATTACTTTACTTTATTCCACATATAGGCGCAGGCGGAAAATGTTGTAAAACCTGCATGAAATGTAATGTACCAGAACAACTAGGATTGGTTGGACCCTTTGAATTTACGACTATCAAAGTTTAGCTATAATAACTTTGAAGACCTCTACTTACATACTTCTTTGCCTGAATAGATAGTGTTTAGATCATTTCAACTAGCTGTCCAATTTAAGACCCATCACAAGAAGACCAATGTGAACGAAAACGAGCATGAATATGAGCTGTGGAAATCTTATTACGAGCATTTTTGAAGAGAGGAATTCCCCGTGGTTTTACTTTCCTCTAGAGAAGCTTTCTCTTAGCAGAATTGGATAACACAAAATCGATAATTTTCTTGCCGTCATTTTACAAAACTAGCAGAGATGCCTTCCTCCTTACCTTGTTGTAAAGATGCAGTATACATCTGCTACAAGATTTGTCTATGTGCATGGTGCATGGTATGGTAATTTGACAGTGTTGAAGATGACGGAAAAATTCGTCTGAACATGGTTGAAAAGTCTCCGTACATGAAATATTGCTTCTCAAGATTTCGTTCGAATTTTGGCTCAATGCAAACTGCTCCTGTCCCTGATGGCCTAGTGTTTGCGGCCTGGTCTTCTTATTTGACTGCTTTCTCAGATCCTCGTAAATTTTTCATATTCCATTCCATTCAAACTGTAACTGCCAACCAAATCGACATGATTCTCGGATTTTCATTCATGTACGTAAATTCAATCGAACCGATGTAAATGTGGTACAGAAACTTTCGCTTAGGAAATAAAATACAGTTTGATTTCCCCTCATAGAAAGGTCCAACTCGGGCATTATATAGTTCTGGAAAATGTTTTATTTGACATTCTATCCGGTTCTACCATGATTTCTACAAGTGCATAATAGGTAAAGAAATATTTTGAACCTCACCCTCTATCTAAAACAAATTCGCTTTTACTTGACTGAGAACCACTTCGTCCAAATAAAATATACAACCAACTCTTTCTTAGTTCAACGGGTCTATTAATAGCAGTGTAATTTATACCTCACAAAAGTAACATATTGCTGTTTGTGAAACACCGAAGCAATCCCAATTCAACTACTGCCAGCCAACCCTTCTTCTTCTGAGTAACGTGATGACGTGCAACGAAGTTTTGTTTTGCAGACGGAGGAAAAATATGCTTAACATGTGTGCAAATTAAAAATTAAGGTTGGAATTTACTTGTTTTTCCTGACAAATTCACCCACTCATAAGTATTCCTTCGTAGTAGTATCTCACTATAATTTTAACTTTAACTACCATCACCATCTCGCTAAAATACATTTCAAAACATTCATACACCCCAAAAGTCAACATATGCAGATGTGGTTTCATTTCATGGCTGTTATGTTATAAGCAAAGCATTTATTAACAATGTTACACTAGGAGCATACTACGTAACATTCTTAATTGACAATATTACCTACGTCATTTTAACCAGGGCTTGTTTGATGGTATTAAGTCTATTTCATAACAAACAACTATATTTTAATATAATTCAAGGCCTTTTTACAATCTTAACTTGTGTTTACACACGTTTTGGTTAACAATGTGAAACACAAAATTCAAAACACCTCTTCGCATGAGTTTTTTGCAATGGATTATGAGATGTACGAAACATATCATTCTGAATTCTGATTACGAAATATCCACTTTAAGTTTCGTGGAAAGCTTACTAAAGATTCCAAATGTATGTTTCACGTAGTTACTTTCATCCTTTTTATAACTGCCAACAAAACTGTACTAAATAAATCTTGAACCTGGCCAAAGTGCCCAGCAAGCAAAGGTTTGGACACGAGAGTCGGTCAAAGTTGGAGAACTGAAGAACGTGGATTCTTAGGAATGTTGTGTATGAAGCATACTGAACATATTTATTAGTATTAGGCCACA
>JAQIWQ010001184.1:0-11721 GCA_034695825.1 Folsomia inoculata
AATGCTGTCTTCGATTTTGATCCCGCACTTGAAACTTCAATTGTTTTTTGGAGACAAATTGCAATGTCTGTACTATAGTTGGGACGCCAAATCATGCAAAGTCATCCCTGCACAAAAAATACGTATAGCTCAAGTTGGAGTTTTACTCCATACATTTTATGTCATATTCCCACTAATTCTTAACAACCATTCTGAAGGAATCACGGCGGAAAGGGTTATAGAAATCCTCTTTACCATATATTTCCTTGGTGCACTTTTGATCCGCTTCGAATTGACTCCATTTTCTGACAACATAACATTAATGAACATTATTATTACCAAAGACAATCAAGGTATATGTGTAATATCTTTGTGAAATATAATCAAGAAGCTATAACATGAACAAACAATTTTGTAGATTCCTCAGGACTACCTTCACTATGGTCATGTAATAAAGCTCAGAAAATACTTCTTAACCTTGTCTTTTGTCTAGTTCAGTTTGCCTACGCCCTCACACCCGTAACCGTAGGATTCCTGATATTTTCCAACCCGTGTCAACCACCATTTATGGGATCGGTATTACTACCTCGGTCACAATGTTTGGAACCACTCCCGAGTTCAACATTTGCAGATTTTCTGCCCAGGTTTGCAATTTTAGCGTTTGATGTCGGATTCATGACCGTTGTCAACGTTGCTGCAGGCCATTACGCTATATACGTCATGATTGCGGGGATACTCTTTCTATGGGAAAAGTCCTCCGTTTTAGTCAACTGGAAGAAGAATAAATTAATGAAATATCGTCAACTCCAAGTATTAGAGAAACTGCTCAACTCGTGCATTCGGGATAGAATTTTCCAAACAGCGGCAACTGCTTTTCCTTTTGTACAGATTGTCACAGGCTTTGCAGTCATCAATCTCAATGATACATTAGACACTATGCCTTTGATATTTGTGGGAATGTTCTTTAGTGACATGATTATTTTCAACGTGCTGTATTTTTCAGGAGCCAAGCAAATATTCAGTCAAAGTAGTGGTTGGTTGATAAGGATGCGGGGAAAGAATAAGGGGAAAGAGAAAAGGAAAATCCTGAGAGCAATGATGCCACTAAGGGTGTGGTTTGGTAGTAATTTTGTGGATCGATTTACCCCACTCGTTGTGCAACAGTTTTGCACTGTTCAAACGGTTAATTTGATCCTATTGTTGTGAATTACTACTGAATCTGATTTTGTAAATACATGGATTAGATATGTATTCGATTGTTGTAAGTTTGGCCTTACATCAGTATATTGTTCTCATATTAGTAGTAGTGTTTATTCTTGTGTTTTGCTATAAATCATGACAATTGTTTCCAATACCGAACACATGTTGCAATAAGTCAAAAGTTGCATTTAAACTAAATTTTTTTTAAATTCTCTGATAAATTAAAATAAAATAACAATCATTTCATTCAATTCTGTAATAAATAAAACTAATCGAAGATCTTGAAAATTAAACTTAAATTTGAAGGGACTGATAAACAAAGTCTTTCTGCCTTTTCTGTAATAGTAATTTCCTAATGGTATTATCAAATTCAATAGACAGTTGGATCTTTTTAACTTCGATATCTAAATTATTCCAATACAAAGGAGCCCAGTAAAAAAATGACTTTTTTCCAATCATTTTAGGGTAAAATATTTGTAGGGTAAACTCCCGATTAAGAAAAAGTTTTCTTACTTGTAATCACATATTGCAAACTTTTCCCAGATTTTAACAATTTCCGCCCATTTTAGCAATAGTCTCTGAGGTACTGAGGATTATTGGTCAACCCAGTTAGTTTTGTGAATAACTGAGGTTATATAACTATGGTTGTGACATGCATATTGTCAGATGGATAGTTGGTTTATTCATCGGACCCTTTGTAAGGATCGGAATATTGGATAAGCAAACATTTAATTCTTTAATTTCTTTTAATTATTTGTACAAGGAGTACACGGACTGCAACTATTCATTCACAGACAAAAGTTTTTTAGTTTCGTCATGACGTGAATAAAGTACAATTGTATTCGCTTAAAGTAATTTCTAGTATTATGAATTGAAATGGACGCCTACTTTACACATGTTGCACAAAGTTTCACAAAACCCCGTTTTCATTTGCAGATAATCTAAATTGGAACTTGGCATATATGGTAAAATGTAAAATGCAAATAAATTTGATGACTCTTAATACAATTTGATGACACTTCAATTCGCAACACACTGTGAAATGCTCTCTACAAACGTGGATTGTTTCGAGAATTCGTCTCTCTTTGTGAGAAAATCTTTACTATGGCGAAAACTGTGAAGTCGCCATGGATGCTGCAACCAACGTAATGAAAGGCTACATGGAGCAAAAGTGCAAATCCAAGGCGAAAGAATGGTTGGAACATGCGAGCGAATGTTGAGTTTTTTGTTAGAATAAACTACTAGTAAATTCCAACAAGTTGGCCAAGACATATTGAATATTAGTATTAAATGTTTCATTTTATACCCTGGAAATAACTGAGCAAAAGTAAATCATTGGCTAATCTACGCTTTACATCATTACTTGTTTCCCCAAGTGGGAAATATTTCTACAAAAATTTGACGAAAAGCGACAAATTTTGTGTAGCCAGATTCGCAGTATGGCCATCTCTGAAGATGAGCTGTCTTCAACACGGATTGATTTACAAGTTGTCGGGGGAATGAGGTTGCGCCTCATTGTTATCATATCTCAAATAATTAGCTCACCACAGATCGCTCACGTAATATGATATTGGTCCATTCAGCGTTGTGCTCGATAAGGTTGATCAGCCACGTATTGATATTTTATACAGTTGGGATAGCAAAGATAACTAGAGATAACCACCCCAAGGTTGCCACGAAAGCATTCTTCGCTCAGTCAAGCACCATACGCTTTCCTACATATTTGTATAAATATTATTTTCAATAATGGCCATGAAAACATTAATCCTGGAAAATTTAAGACAGCTTTGTGACTGTACTTATCCAAACGATACTTTGTTAAATGGTCTTGTAATGTTTGAAATAATTCCAAAAGGAATGAGAGCCAAACTGGTGAGTTACGATAAACTTTAGTTGCAAAACCTTTTTAAAATGGTGTGAAATTAACCTAATATTTATTTGTCACATAGAAGGTCGAAACGGACGATGAAACCAAAAACATGGTTCTATACGAATTTCTAAAGAATTCCAGGACTGATAAAGACTTGGAAAAGGTTATGGAACTTTTAAAAACAAGTGCAAATAGTGCGGCATACGAAATCTTTAAGAATGCTCAAGCAACCGGACGACAAAATATAGCAAAACCTTGGAAAAGTAAGATAGTTTTCAAACTAACCGTTAATCCATGATTTCCTGAATGGGGCGATATTGTAAACCTAATTTAATGTTTCTTTACAGTAATCTTCAAATTACACGCGCTTATTTTTTGTTTTACTTTGTTTTAGTGTATTGTTTTAATAATGTACTACTGAGACGCTATAAAATTATCATAAATTGTTTTCAGGAGAAGATCCAATCTCAATACCATCTTCTTTTCGTTATCAATACGAAGGAGTTGTACATGATTACGTCCCGAGAAAACATTTACAAATGGACGTCTTCTTACATCTAAATTCTACTTGCAGCAAGGAAACCAAGATTACTTTCCAACTCGTCGTGCTTTATGGATTCGGTGGCAACGGGAAAACACAAATGGCCAGAAAAATCGTTCAAACCTGTGGAATAGATGACTTTATCTGGATTACGGCATCTACTGAGAAATCCATTCTAGACGGATTTAAAGGGTTCGTTAATATGCAGGCGGAAGTTCTTGAATGCGACTTTTCGTATTTTGTTAAAAACATCTACGTCGGATTGAGAGATAAAAAGTTTTTACTAGTTTTGGATGACGTAGATGATTTCGAAATGCTTCAGAAATACCTTCCAATGAATAACTTGGATACTAATGTAAGGATAATTATAACATCGCATAAAGAATGGCCGAGTAGAGATAAGGCGATAAGAAATATCCAAGTAGGCAACTTTCCTGTTAAAGAATTTAAAACATTTGTAGAACAAACACTACATAGTACGGTTAGTGAAGGTGATTTAAAACTCTTGGCCGAATACACTGGTCGAATTCCAGCCAATGTCAGTTTAGTCTGTAAAGGGATTCGGGAGTGCCTTGAATATTCGGCCAGTTATAAAATTTCAACTCATTTAGAGAAATATGGAGAAAAGATTTTTAAGTTTGGCATAGACGGGTGTATGATTCCTGGATATGAAGATTTTGATTACAAGAAAAGTACGGTGGTTGTCGTGGAACAGCAAGTTGCTTGTATGAAATCCTTTGGACGACAGGATATTGCGCAGTTGGCTACAGAAATTTTATACCGTTTGGCATATTGTGATCATGAAGGAATAAGTGAAGAGTATTTCCTACTAAAGCATCTTGGTTTACATTTGAAGTTAGCTCAAAATTCGGTAGGTGGGGATCATTATGCCATAGAAATGAAGCAAGCAGTTGGATTTTTAGAAAAGTACGGCTGGATTCACATGTGTCCAGATAGGGAAGCCTCTGCAAGGTATCCAATATTCAGCATTCACGCCTGCTATCAAATTGGTCTTAGAACTCTTCTACAAAGACTTGAAACAGAGAAAGATATTTTACGCGGGATGATTGAATATGTCCAAGTGCAAGTCGTAGAAAACGATTATAACAGGGACGCCCTCTTTGAGGAACAACGGAGGCATGTGCGAACTTTTTGGACTTTTGTAAAAAACTATGCGTCATTGTTGAAACTTGCTTGCAGCAGTAATCATTGTTTATTAGCGTTGGCATGTAACGATATGATTACTGACGTCGAGAATTTGGCTTGTGAATTTAAACAATTGAACACGAAGGCGAACTTGGTTGTTGCATTGCTAAATGACAGGATTGAAAATTCATCAGAATTTCAATTTAGTCGTAGCGTCCTATATTGGTTATGCTGGCACGGGCAGACTGATGTAGTGGAAAAATTTATTGAACCAATAAACGAGGGATTTCACGACAATCCGACTAATATGGCGTGGGTAAGACATCAACTGATCAAGGCAGCAGCTGGTGCCATCTGCGGAGGCGAAATAAAACCCTTGAGGTTACTAGTTTTTGGAAGCATAAAACTCGACTTGAATCAAGCGCTGGATTCAGTAATTGGTTTAACGCTTGTTCATGTTGCAGCGAACTGTGGAAATTTAGAAATTTTAAACTTATTAATAAAGTGTAAGGCTGAACTAGACATCTCAAACGGGTATGGGGACACCCCTCTTCTCATAGCTGTACTGCATAGTAGATTGGAAATTGTCAAGGTTTTAATTGAGAACAAAGTCAACTTGGATGCAAAGGATAAAAATGGCAACACACCTCTTCTCATAGCTGTACTGCATAGTACTTTGGAAATTGTCAAGGTTTTAATTGAGAACAAAGGCAACTTGAATGCAAGGGATAACAATGACAACACACCTCTTCACATAGCTGTACTGCAGAGTAGATTAGAAATTGTCAAGATTTTAATTGAGAACAAATCAAATTTAGAGGCAAAGGATAAAAATGGCAACACACCTCTTCACATAGCTGTACTGCAGGGTAAATTTGAAATTGTCAAGGTTTTAATTGAGAACAAATCAAACTTAGAGGCAAAGGATAAAAATGGCAACACACCACTTCACATTGCTGTACTGCATAGTAAATTAGAAATTGTCAAGGTTTTAATTGAGAGCAAAGCCAACTTGGATGCAAAGGATAAAAATCGCAACACACCACTTCACATAGCTGTACTGCAGAGTAAATTAGAGTTTGTCAAGGTTTTAATTGAGAACAAAGCCAACTTGGATGCAAAGGATAAAAATGGCAACACACCTCTTCACATCGCTGTACTGCATAGTAAATTAGAAATTAAGAAAGCCAACTCTGATGCAAATGATAATTATGGCAACACATCCCTTCACATAGCTGTACTGCATAGTAAATTAGAAATTGTGAAGGTTTTAATTGAGAACAAAGCTAATTTGGAGGAGCGGAATAATGACGGCGAAACACCTCTTCATATAGCTGTCTTGCAGAATAAATTAGAAATTGTCAAGGTTTTAATTGAGAACAACTGGGAGGAGGAGGATAGTGATAGTGACGGCGACACAGCTCTTCATATAGCTGTACTGCAGAATAGTTTGGATATTGTCAAGGTTTTAATTGAGAACAAAGCCAACTTGGATGCAAAGGATAATGATGGCAACACAGCTCTTCATATAGCTGTACTGTATGGTAGATTAGAAATTGTGAAGGCTTTAATTGAGAACAAAGCTAACTTGGAAGAAAAGGATAATGACGGCGACACACCTCTTCGTATAGCTGTATTGCAGAATAGTTTGGATATTGTCATGGTTTTAATTGATAATAAAGAAAACTTGGAGGAAAAGGATAATGACGGCGACACACCTCTTCATATAGCTGTATTGCAGAATAAATTAGAAATTGTCAAGGATTATGAGAACAAATCCAACTTGGAGGAGGAGGATAGTGATAGTGACGGCGACACACCTCTTCATATAGCTGTATTGCAGAATAGTTTGGATATTGTCAAGGTTTTAATTGATAACAAAGCAAACTTGGAGGAAAAGAATAACAATGGCAACACAGCTCTTCATATAGCTGTACTGTATGGTAGATTAGAAATTGTGAAGGCTTTAATTGATAGCAAAGCTAACTTGGAAGAAAAGGATAATGACGGCGACACACCTCTTCGTATAGGTCTACTGCAAAATAAATTAGAAATTGTCAAGGTTTTAATTGAGAACAAAGCTAACTTGAAGGAAAAGGATAGTGACGGCGACACAGCTCTTCATACAGCTGTACTGCAGAATAGATTGAAAATTGTCAAGGTTTTAATTGATAATAAAGCAAACTTGGAGGAGAAGGATAATGACGGCGACACAGCTCTTCATATAGCTGTACTGCAGAATAGTTTGAAAATTGTCAAGGTTTTAATTGATAATAAAGCAAACTTGGAGGAGAAGGATAATGACGGCGACCCACCTCTTCACATAGCTGTAATGCAAAATGAATTAGAAATTGTTAAGGTTTTAATTGAGAACCAAGCAAACTCGGAGGAGAGGAATAATGAGGGCAAAACACCTATTCATATAGCTGTACTGCAGAGTAATCTGGAAATTGTTAAAATTGTCGTGAGGAACACGGCTAACTTGGATTGATTAATTTCAATGAAGCAACTCATATAGAGGTCCTTACACTTTTAGAAAAAGTTTGAACATTTTGTTTCAAAATAATAACGATGGTAATAATAAAGGTTTCAATTTTGCAAAGAATTTGGAGTCTCACCACTAACGGTAATTTTCAAGTTAGCAAGTAACCACTCCTGGGAATGTCGCCGTATTTATTTGACAGGTTTCTTGCAAAGCCAGGCAAATGGTTATTGAAAAATCTAGATATGATAAGGAGCCTTGGAACTTTCCCCCATTATGTCTACTAACTTAGTATTCTTACAGGGTATGTTTAAAATAGAAATTAAGATTAAGCGACGTGGCGCTACCGAGTTGTGGGAGTGGCCGCGCCATAAACTAATACATTGAGAGTATCTTCGGCGCTTGGTAGATCCGTATCTGATTATTGGAAAAGCTAGAATTAATTGTCTGTTAAGTAGTTATAGTAGACAGAATGATTAGTACTATTTACGGGATTACCATGTAGGGCGCTGCTAAGAAAAGCCATATCGAATATGAATACTGGTATGAATGGTTGACGTATGTGATCATATTTCGACTTTTTAGAGATAGATAAGTCTTTTCTTTGCAATTAATGTCTTTATAATAGTCCAAGGTGTTAATTTATCGTAAAAGTAATCGTTAAATGTTCGGTGTAAATTAATTAGCGATAATTTCTGTATTATTAAAGATAAGGATAGTATGTGTCTTTGTTCTAGTTGGTAGTGGTGGCTCCCTCTGGGATAGTAGTTATGGTTAAGACCGCCCCTTTCTTTCCAGTTCTTTCTAGCAAGTTCTATCCTGTTAGTTGGTAGAAAATAGGCTAGCTTGTTGTATGTAAGTAGAGTTGGTCTAGAGTCTCTGTGTAGAGCGGACGAAAGTACGAGTTTGCGATTGTTAGTGAGCAGACGTATTATTTTAGAGCTCCCTTCAGATTACCTGAATATCTGTTGCCGTATTTTTGAATGGTCAAATAAATAGTTAAATTGTTGAAAAGTGAGCGAATTGTGCAGTGTCATATTATTTGATTAACGGACAGTAGGTCAGGAATTAAGGGACTCTTTGAGCAGTTTAAAGTGCATTGCTTTTCAACATCACTCACACCAATTTGGAAGTTGCTTGTGGCAGCGTCATAAGATCTTCCCGTGGATTCCTCTAGGCCATTATTGTTTGGATTTCACAGTTATTGTTAACCAATACACGCAAGTGGGCTACAAGCAGATATAAATTATGTTCAAAGTGTATTGTTCTGTCTGACAAATTAATTAAAATTGAAATTTTGAATTGTATGATGAGATGTTTACAATGTGGGTATAAAGATTCATTTTTCTTTTGTGAGGCAAAACAAAGTAACCAATAAGGGGCTTCAAAAAATAAAGCCCCACAGTTACAGCGAAGCCTGAGTATGCCTTCAGACACATACTTTAAAAAGCTCATAGCCCAAACCATTGGTCGTTCATGTTTGGTGTACAGACAAAGAGATGCAGACAATTCTAAAGAAAAGTTTATATTTTATGGCCACAAAGTTTACTCCTTCATGTTCAACAAAATCTTTAAAACTTTTTTAAGAATTTAAAAAACTTCTCTCAGGCAAGCATACAAGTCTACACCTGAAAATATGTTGGACTAGTTACCAACTTATCATGTGGTTCGGAAATGATAAAATCGGTGAAATAATGCGCAACCTTTAGTGATGACATATATTTAACATTAGAAGTTAATGACTGCTATATAGCTGACTGATTCGGTTCAACATCAATATGGCTCAAAAAACATAATACTCGCTTTCTCACATAAATTCGCTTTTATTAAATTCATCTTGTGAGATTATTGCATTAGTAAGAGAAATTGCTGTAATATACTTTTAACTAGTATACTTTTAATTTTCATTAAATTAAAACTGTCGTAAAGTTGCCGCTTCATATATTTTGAAAAATGTTAAATCTCGGGTATTTAATTATTAAATTAAATAGTATAAAATTAGTGTACATTAGTTGACTACCTTCGATCCTTAATAAAGCTTTTTATGATACTCGTCTCAGGTCTTTAAACATCTACATGTAATCCATCGCTTCCTTCGTGACCTCTGAAGGCAATGGTTGGAAGTATAATTAACGATTAACCTCACCTGTAAGGTGAGAAGTTGATCGTAATTATACGACAACCTGAGCCTGAAAGAGGTCAGTTCCCACCCACCCTAACCCTTTATCTGAGACTCGTAATTGTTCATCTTTGAACTCACTGAGGCTGGTGGTCTGGAGGATCCTGGTATATTGACAGAGCGGGCAACACGCAGAGCAGTCGTTTTTCTTTTTCTTTGTTTCTATCTTTCAATGCTCGCCTTTTCCTGGCTGGTGAGCCAGCATACTATATGTCAACCATCCCTTCCTTCGTGACCTCTTTCAGGCTCAGGTTGTCGTATAATTACGATCAACTTCTCACCTTACAGGTAAGGTTAATCGTTAATTAAATTGAACCCTACCGAATAACAACTATAATTGTAGTCCAGATCGATGGAGAGATTTGCATGTCCATTTCTTTCAATTCTTAAATTGAAAACATTTTTTACCACAGGAGGATACCTAGTAAAGCATATATATCGTGTAATACAGATATATGAACCAACGAATAATAAGTGTAAATACACTGTTGTTGACTGTGGATATCAATGCAGTTGTTTGCATTAACCAAACCTAATCTCTGTAATAACTCGCAGCATTAAATGATCAGGATTGGATGTTTCTGTATCGTTTTGCACTCTTTTTCTTCCTTCTGGTCAAAGGAAATGAATTATACCAAAATGTTTGATAAGCCGCAAGTAAGTGGTACAAGACTCTATCGCAATTCCGTTATGCAAGTAAAATTTAAAGGATTGGCATACATATCATAACTGCTGAGTTGCTTATATTACATGATCGTTTGCTTCGTGTTCAGTATAGGAGTAGTATAGGAGGTAGCTGGATACATTTTACTTTATCGAGCTGCTTTGAACCACGTAAAAATAACTTTTCCCTTTGATGTAATGGAAAAATAATAGAGTTTCTGTATTTACGTGTGGAATATATAGAACAGAGAACTTGAAAACTTGCATTAAAAGTATATGCAAAATTTACTAAATTTGCAAAGCTGAAGCAACCTAGTTGTAAACTTGTAAATGTGTCCTTGTTTTCGACATTGACATTGCATTGTAGTAGTGGAACACAGTTTGACGAGTCATTGTCAACATATTATGGAGTAATGTTCAAAGTAAATATTGACATAATCAGGAGATAACCCATGGTCATGATGTTTCTTACTACATAACAATGAGTTACGTTACAATTGAACATAACAATTGTGCACAACAATTAATTACAACCTGTTGTTGTGTAACCATCAATAAGCCGTCAATCAACTAAAGTGTCTGTTATTCCTGGAAATGTATTAATGCGCCTAATTCTTTTACCTTTGATTATGAGCACATCAAACGCATCACGACCGGACCCTGACCCTACTACATACGACTCGGTTATGACATACCTACTTACTGCGTACACGAATTAAGGTTATATCGAAATACAATAACATGATATTTCGCAATCCATGTATTTGATGACAACAAGTAACAAAAATAAATTACTTGACTTGATCCGTGGCATTTAAGCCCTGTAGTATAATTCTATAAATATCGCTCACTTCTACTCACTGTCGCATAATTAATTTGTTGGTAACCTTTCCATTTTAAACCCTGATTAGTAAAATGAATTTGATAATTATTTCAGCGTTAATAAGCTTTTCAGTTCAGGTTCAAGTATCTGGTCAGCAAGAGACTAGATGGACTGTGAGTCAATTTCTTGACCAAGGTGGCAAATACCGAGCGACGTGGACAGTGGATCTTGATAGAAAGGATGTCGAGTTTCAAGTGGAAGTTGAGACGCTTGGATTCATAGGCTTTGGATTGTCAACCAATGGAGCGATGGCCGGGGCCGACATTGTAATTGGAGGCATTCAGGACAACAATGGGACGGCATACTTTACCGTAGGTCATTTTATTTAATTTCCTAGTTGATTGACATCACTTTACCCCATCTACTTAATAATAATGAGTAGGACCGACATGGAACGGGTAATGTAGAACCTGAAATTGACACTGAAAAGAATTGGGATTTAATATCCGCAAGTCAAAATGCTACTCATACAATTCTAAACTTTAAACGTGTATGGGACACGTGCGATAAGCATAATCAAGATGTTGTAATCAATGTAAGTAGCCCCTCCCTGTTGTCTTGAATATTGTCCACTTATAATTACGGCACCTTAATGTACCTGTTCACAGGGTGACACATTGAAAATAATTTGGTCATATGGTCCAACCGACAGTATCCAGTATCATAGTGGTAATCGGGGGGCTTCTAGCATCAACTTGTTGGATTACCCCACGCCACCACAAGACTTGTCAAAGTAACCAACTTGGACATGTGTCCATTTAAATTAGGTGAAATTGAC